>RJWH01006838.1:9053-48450 GCA_004363575.1 Solenodon paradoxus
AGGAGCTCAATAAATATCCACTGAATAAATGAGTAAGAAGTCTATATGCCTATTATATATCAAGTAATATGCTAAGCATTTGGGATACATGGCAGGGGGTGGATTGGGAAGAATCAAGGAAGATTTCTAGGTTTCTGGTTTTAGCTGCTGGGTGGATCATGGTGCCATTTATAGAGATGTAGCGATGCCTGAGGAAGGGGTTAGGGAAAGTTTTGGGGTGTAATCATCGAAGGCTTCTATTGGGGCATCTTAAGTTTCAGATGTTTGTGGGACACAGATATGGAAAGCTCTAGTAGGCAGCTGGGTTTCTGGATCTGGAGTTCAGAGAAGCAGTCTGCCCTAGATATGCAGATAAGAGCATCATCAGAACCTAAGGAAAATCATATAGTCCACAGGATTGAATGCTGTTACTGATGGAGAGAATGGAGACAAGAAAGGGAAGAGGACCCATGCCAACTCCTGAGGAAAATCATCATTTAAAGGTTGGGCAGAAGAAACAGCAAAGGAGACTGAGAAGACAGTAAAGTACACAGAGAACCAGGATAGGTTGGTGTTGTGGAAGATATGAGTGTGTTTCTAAAACGAGGGAATAGCCAACTGGGATGAATACTCCTGAGGGGTCAAGGTTAATTTGATAATGGAGCTCACTGGTAATCTTGATGAGGGCAGCTTCAGTAGAGGGGTGGGAAGTGAGAGACCTAATTTTTGTGGAATAAAATGGAAATGAAAATACAGACATGAAAATTATGTGTATAGAATTTTTTTTCAAAATGTTTGACCATGAAATGGGACAGTAGCAATTATTCAGGAAAAGAAGATCAGGCTGAGAGAGGGCTTCTCAGACAAAAAAGAAAATGTGGTCAAAGGCAGAGGCTAGAAGTTGTGTGGAGAGTTCAGGAAATAAAACAAATCTCAGTATTGTGGATAACAAAATTCATGGCAGGAAGTGTTTTTACAAATGGAACTGAAGGTGTGCCCTGGTAGAGTAGGAGTTAGATCAATCGCATCTGAAGGAGTGCAGGCCATATTCCCCTGGGTTCAAGTCCTGGGTCTGGGGAAAATAATCAGTGTGAGCAACTAAATGAAAAATAGAAATAAAGTACTTCTTCCTACCTGCACCTTTCCTTTAAAAAGAATTCACCTGGAGAAATAAAATGATATGCCAGAACTTGGACCATATCCTGAAAGCAATGGAGAACCACTGAAGAGTTTTAAGAAAGGGGGTGGCTGGCACACCCTGGTGGCATAGCAGAAAGGCCACTGCACATAGTCCACATACATTCCAAGGACCCAGGTTCAAGACCCAGGGCTGGGGGAACAACCAAGATAAACAACCAAATAAAGTAAATACATGTTTCTTCCTTCTCTCACTGCCTGCCTGCCTCTGCTAGCATTCATTCCTACCTGTATCTTTCCTTAAAAAATGAAAGAAAGTGGGTGGTGACATCTGGTAGGAAGTTCAGTCTGGGAACGATGTGAAGAATGAATTAGAGTAGGAGGAAAGAATGAAAGATAGATTCTCTGGGAGGTTGTTGCAGTGATCCAGATAAGAGATACTGGTATCCTGAACTAGATCAATGGTAGTAGAAATAGAAATAAGAAAATATAGCAAGTAAAATTCTCAGGGTTTAGTGTGGGGCGTAAGGAAAGGAAGATGCCTCTCTCAGAATTCTAGTAGAAACAACTGTAGATGCTGGTGCTGTTTACTGATATAGGGAGTATAAAAAGAGCAACAAGTTTGAGGTGGCATGGAGCCAATTAATTGGTTTAATTTTAGGGGTTCTGGTTGCAATCATTTGCATATATAACTTTATTGAGATATAATTCATGTACCATAAAATTCCTTTAAAAGTGTATAATTCATTCAATTCTGGTATATTTACAAATTTAGAATATTCTGTTACTCCCAAAGAAATATATATATATATATGTATACATATATATAAGCAGTTATTCCCCATTTCTCTCTCTGTACAGCCCCCGACAACTACTAATCTACTTTCTGTTTCTATGAATTTGCCTATTGTGGGCGTTTTTCAACTAAGTAGAATCACTTGTGACCTTTGGTGTCTGGCTCGTTTCCACAATTCATCAGTATTGTAGCACATATCAGTATTTCATTTTTATAGCTAAATAATATTCCAATATGTGGATACACCACTTTTGCTTATCCATGTATCAGTTAGTGGACATTTAGGTTGTTTCTAATGTCCACTAAATTGTTTCTAATGTCCATTTTGGCTATTATAAATAATGCTGCCGAGAACATTCATTTACAAGTTAATCTGAAGTTCATTCCCTTTTATCCACTTTAAAATTGGGTTATTTGTTTTTCTTTAGTGTCGAGCTGTAATAGTTCTTAATATAATCTAAATACACATCTCTCGTCAGATATATAATTTGCAAAAATAATCTCCCATCCTGTGGGTTGTCAGTTTTGACTTTCTTGATGGTGTCCTATCAAACATAAAGCTTCTAAATTTGATCAAGTCTAATTATCTACTTTTTCTTTTATTACTTGGACTTTTGGTGTCATTTCTCAAATCCTTTTGTCAATCCAAAGATACAAAGATTTATACCTATGTTTTCTTATACAGGCATTAACGTTTTAGCTTTTATACTTAGAATTTGGTCTTTTTTGAGTTAAATTAAGTATATGATAAAAGGTAGGGGTAAAACTTCATTCTTTCCATGTAGATATCCGGTTGTTTCATTGCCATTTGTTGAAAAGACCATTGTTTCCCCCAACTGAATGATCTTGGCAACTTTGTCAAAAATCAGTTGACCATATTGGGAAGAATTAACATTGTTACAATGGCCAACTTACCTAAAGAATATAGAGACTTAATGCAATCCCCATCAAAATCCCACTGGCATTTTTCAAGGAAAAAGAACACAAAACTAAAAATTTTTCATGGAATCATAAAAGACCTAAAACAGTCAAAGCAATCACTAGAAAAAAGAACAAAATTGGTGAAGTTACCACATTCCTGGATTTTGAACTATATGCTACAAGGAAATAGCAATCAAAACAGTATTGTACTAAAATTAAAACTGACACACAGATCAGTGGAATAGAATTGAGTCCCAAGAAATAAACTCACACATAAACGGTCATTTGATTTATGAAAAAAGAGTGGAGAAAGGAAAGTCTTCGGCAGTGGTGTTGGGAAAACTGGACAGCCATGTGCAAAAGGATGACTCTAGATCACTCTCTAACACCACACACAGAAATTAACTCAAAATGAATCAGAGACGTGGGTGTAAGACAAGAAAGTATAAAATACATAGAAGAAAACATAAGCAATACATTCCATGACATCAGCTTTAGACAGATAAATGGAGACTCAACTCCAGCAACAAGGAAAACAAAAATACAAATAATAAATAGGATTACATCAAAGTAAAAAGTTCTTTACAGTGAAAGAAATTATCATCGAAATGAAAAGACATCCTGCTGAATAAGATATTTGCACATCATAGATCTGACAAGAGGTTTAATATCCAAAATATATAAAGATCTCATAAAGTTAAACAAAAAAATCCTAATAATCCAACTAGGAAAAAAAGGCAGATGATATTAATAGACACTTCTCTAAAGAAGATATACAGATGGCCAACAGGCACATGAAAAGATGTTTTACTTCTCTTGTTATTAGGGAAATGCAAATAAAAAGAATGAGCTATCACCTCACACAGGTAAGAATGGCTGTTATTCACAAGACTAGAAACAAGTGCTGGAGAGGATATGGAGAAAACGGAACTCTTATACACTGCCGATGGGAGTAAAAATTGGTGAAATTATTATGGAAAGTAATATGGAGATTCCTTGAAAATTGAGAATTGAATTCCTTATGACCCCACCATCCCACATCTGGGTGTTTACCTGAAAAACACAAAAACATTGAAAGAGACATATTCACCTCCCTGTTCATTGCAGCACTTTTTACAATAGCCAAGAGCTGGAAACAACCTAAGTGATAGATGAATGGATTAAGAATATGTGGTATACAAAATGTAGAACTGAAATTGAAGTCCTTTCCTCTCATTAATTACCTGTGAAATAAAATTAAACTTGAATCATCAGCCTGCTTGCTCTTAACTGAAGGAGGGATACTATGATGACTACAACTCTGATGTATTGGACCTGGAAGTTACTCAGCAGCACCCACACCATGGTCCCCTACAGAGCACTGAAGGATGGCCTTGGCTGCTGACCACTGAGTCTGATTCTCACCAATAACACACTATGAGAAGAAATGGAAAGAAGCGGGGAGAATGAAGAGAATAGAAGTAAAAGTGTATCTACCTTTAAAAAAAGATGTGGTATATATATGTGTGTGTGTGTGTGTGTGTGTGTGTGTGTGTGTGTGTGTGTGTGTATAATGAAATATTATTCAGTTATGAAAAAGATGAAATCCTGCCATTTATGACAACGTGGGTGGAACTAGAGGGGATTATGCTACATGAAATAAATCAGAAGGAGAACGACAAATGCCAAGATGTTTTCACTCAGAGGTGAAATATAAAGAAATAAAGCAAACAGACAAAACAAACACCAACCCTTGGATAATAGAACTAAGGCTACCAGAGGAGAAGAAAGTGGGAATGAGAGCAAAGGTTAATGGGGGATCCAATGGTGGAGGACTGTTAGAAATTTGGTGGTGGGTGTGATGTGTTATCATATATTTGACGAAGAGTGAACATGTACATCTAAAACTTAGATTGTTTTCTAAATAGAAATGATCTTGATAAAAAATCAGTTGACCATAAATGTGAGTTATATTTCTGGATTCATAATTCTATTTATGGATCTACCTGTCTGTCCTTATGCTAGTACCACACAGTCTTGATTAGTGTTGCTTCATAGTAAGTTTTGAAATTGATTAGATGTGAGACCTCCACCTTTGTTCTCTTTCAAGTTTGTTTTGGTAATTCTAGGTGTTTTGTATTTCCACATGGATTTTATAATTAGTTTGTCAATTTCTGCAAAAAAGAATTCAATTAACATTGACTCTGTAGATCAGATTGGGAAATTTTATGTTAATAATATTAAGCCTACCAGTACAAGAAAATAAAGTGACTTTTCTGTTTATTGAGGTTTGCACTTTTCTCTTAATGATGTTTTGTAGTTGTCTGTGTATAAGCCTTGAAATTCTTTTGTTAAATTTATTCCTAAATATTTCATTGTTTTTCAATGCTATTATAAGTATGATTATTTCATTTTAAGACTATTCATTGCAAGTGTTATAGGAATACAGTTGATCTTTTTATCCTGGGACTATGCATTTAGTCATTTTTGGTTTTTTCTTAATAGGAATTTCTATATACAAGATCATGTCACCTGTAAAGAGAAATAATTTTATTTCTTCCTTTCCAATCTTAATGAATTTCATTTTCTTGCCTAATTACCCTGGCTATAACCTCCAAAACAAGTTTGAATAAATGTGATGAGAGTAGACATCCTCATCTTGTTCTTGATATTAGGGAGAAATTTTTCAGTCTTTCACCATTATATATGATATTAGCTGTGAGTTTTTGTAGCTACCCTTTATAGGGTACTTTTGTAGGTACCATTCTGTTCCTATTTTGTTGACTTTACTTTATCATGAAAAGTTGTTGGATTTTCTAAACCCGTTATTCTACATCTTATTCTAAATCTATTGTGATGATCATGTGATTTTTTTTATTCTATTAACATACAGTATTACATCGATGTTTCGTATACTGAACCAACTGTGTATTCCTGTGATAGATACCACTTGGTGATGAAGATTATAATCCTTTTTATTTATTGCTGGATTAGTTTTGCTGGTATTTTGCTGAGAATATTGGTGTCAAATTAAAAACAGATATTGATCTGTATATATATTTAAGAAAAGGTGCTGGCAGTAATGAAGGAAAGCAGTCAGACAGGAAGAGAGGAGGAAGAAGCATTTTATTTCATTTTAGTTGTTCATCCTGGTTGTTCTGCCCATCTCCCACCTCCCCAGGGTCTTGAACTGGAGAGATTAGGATGTATGTGGAGTATGAATGGTGTACTAACCCATTAGGCCACCAGGGCGCACCTGCAGTTTTATTCTGATGGCTTATCAGGTTTTGGTATCAGGATAATACTGGTTCTATAGAATGAATCAGGAAATGTTCCTCTTGAATTTTTTGAGTTTGGGAAACATTAGTGCTAATTCATTTTCAAGCACTTGATAAAATTCACCAATGAGGTGCTCCCTGGTGGCTCAGGGGTTAGGTTCACACCTGGGGCGTAGTCCATATACACCCCAAGGACCCAGGTTCACACCCAGGGGCTGGGACAACTTTAAAAAACAACAATGATTAAATAATGTCTGCCTGCCTTCTTCCCTCTTTAGAAAAACCAAAACAAACAAACAACAACAAAAAAAGATACCTTCACCAGTGAAAGTGTCTTGCCCTGGGGTTTTATTGGGTTGTCAGGAGGGGTTTAAGTGACTGCTTCAATCATTTTACTTGTATAGGTCTATTCAGTCTTTCAATTTATCCTTGAGTAAGTTTGGTAATATGTTTTTTTCCTAGAAATTTGTCCAATTCCTCTAAGTTAACTAATTTGTTGGCATTTAATTATTTATTTCTTTAAAAAATATTTCCATAAGGTTGGTAGCAATTTTCCCAATTATTGTTGGATTATCTATTTCTCCCTGTAATTCAGTCAGTTTTTGCTTCTTGTATATGGGTAGTCTCTTTTTAGGCATTTATAATTGTTTTAGCCTCCTGATTTATTGGATCTATTATCGTTATATAATGTCCTTCCTTGTCCCTTTTAGCAATTTTTGTCTTAAAGTCTATTTTGCCTGATATTAGTATATCTAGTCCAACCCTCTTTTGGTTACTGCTTTAATGACACATCTTTTTTCCATTTTTTAAAATTTCAACGTAATTGTGTCTTTGAAACCAAAGTTTGTCTCTAGTAGACTACATACAATTGGATCATGCTTTTTTATTGTTTTATTTTTTCTTTTATTTATGTTGATATATTCATTTTAGAATATTGAAAATGCACCTCATCTGTGTATTTCACACCACACCTTTCTAATGCCCTTTACCACTATCTTGTTAACTCCTCCCTTCCCTCTTCCATGTTTATTGCAGCATTATTTTCAATAGCTAAGAACTGAAAACAACCCAAATGCCCATCAATAGAAGAAGAGATAAAGAAGATGTGATCTATATTTATATCTATCTATATCTATGTGTGTTTGTATGTATATGTGTGTGGAATACTACATAGCCCTGAAAAATGAAATCCTGCCATTTGGGACATGGCTGGAGCTAGAGGTGGTTATACTAAGTGAATTAAATCAGAAGGAGAAAGATGAATACCAGATGATCTCATTCATAAATGGACTATAAAGAAATAAAGCTAAAAAACAGGTGAAACAAAAAGTAACTCCTAGACATTGACAACAGAACTGAGGTTACCAGAGGGGAAGGAGGGGTAGGGTAGAGTAAGCAGGGGTAGAGGTCCAATGGATAGTGGTAGAGGACATCTGGTAATATCATGCTGGGCAGGGTGTGTTGTCATATATTTAATGAAAATTGAATCTACACATCTAACATTATTTTGTAAATCAAAGTTACCTCAATTAAAAAGAAATTAAAAAGATTTGATATTGACTGTATACCCTGTTATAACGTGCTGTTGTATTTGGTCTGGGCTTAATAGGTAGTCTCTATGAATGTGGACACCTAGAAAGCTGGGACACACACAGTATCATAAACAGTTGGCACCTGAGTCCCAGTTCCTGAGGGTTGGGGTATAGTGATCTGGTCACCGTGACTAGCCTGGTTACAGTCATTGGCTGCTTTGTGCACCTTTGCAACCCTTGTCCGTGATTATGCACTGCCAGGATGGCCCAAGGAAACATCCCAGTGAGGTTTGTAGAGGGGAAGGAGACCAATATCCTGAGTAGAATTAAAGATATCATCCCAACTGCCTAACAGTCATTACTGTTCAGGCAAGTTCACATTTGCTTCTCTCCGATGCTGCTGTTTTCCGTGAGTGAAGCGGATTTAAGGATGGCAGGAGCGCAGGTGTGAAGAATTCACAAGTAAGCAAGCAACAGAAAACTTTGTGTACCCTCTCCAAGGGAAGAGAGGGCTCAGATTCCAGAACAAGTTGACATTTGATGGTTAGGGACTGGATGTATGTAAGGCTGAGTGAGGGTGGCAGCTGAGTGGGATGCAGGAAGTTTGTCAACTTCCCATGTAGCTGGGAGACAGGGTGCCCTTCTGTTTTCCAGGGGCTGGAAGTTCCAGGACCCCAGGAGAGAGGTTGCCCTTCCAGTCTCTCAAGTACCTTCCATCGTTTGAGAGCCTTCCCAGGCAGCTTGGAGTGTCTTGCAACTTCTGAGAAACAGCATTTTCCATCTTTTTGAACAGCATTTGGTCTTGTATCCTCATTGCCAGGCAGTTGGGGGCCTTGCAAGTGGGATGTGGTTCCAGGTGGCTGGCGCTGTTGTTGATGATACCTTGTTTTTGACATGGTGATTTTTTGTTGACCGCAGGCCTAGAGATAAACACTGAGTAGAAATGTTTCTTTTCAGTCTCCTTTTAACCTTGTGGCTGTAGTGTATACTCTCCTGAGCCCCAAAGGCATGAGGTACAGATCCATGGGGCCCTACTGCCCAGGCATTGATGATTTTTCAAAATGGAAAGGAAGGAGTATTTTGTACTTCATTGCTTTCCCAATGCATAACTCCTAGCCAGTGTACCTGGGCTCGGCCTCACAATGCTGCCGACCTGCACACCCAAAGGCTAATCTTGCAATCATGGGCCTTAGGCAAAATGATCTTACTGGATATGGATTGCAACCCTGAGAAGATTAACAAACATTCCTTGGAGGAGAGGACAGCTGCCTTTGAAGTGGACCCCAAGGACCCTGAAACTTTCCCCATAACCACCAAGGTTTGTATCACAGATGATTGGTCGAGACAGAAACTTTTACTTGATTAGCAATCTAAACTATTAGGAAGGAATTTCTAAAGAAAGAAAAGAGGTGGGGAAGGAGGGGGGCCATAAACTTGTAGAGTTAATGCTCTCTTGCGCTATCACTCTGTTGCTTGGCCGCCATTGCAATGAAGAGCTCAGTCCTCAGGCCTGCAGAAACACAATTAATTTGGAACAAAAGTCTACAGTTTGACACAAGTGGAAATACAAATTTTATTAAAAGAATTTATACAGCAAAAAAGACAGAAGGGCACGGATTGACTTTTGCACTGCTACAAGATAGGCTCTGGATTAATTTCAACATTTGCTCAAATGCACCAACTGGCAAACCCTCACGGATTTAATCAATACTGGGGCTCAAATTACAGTTATACCTGGGGACCCATTAAATTTAAACAAGGTACCCTCTAAAATCTTAAGAGAGTTTCTGAATATAAAATAGAGGACAAATAGGTATGCATCACCATAATCAGCAGAATTATTTTGCTTAAATTCCACATGGTCACAGCACCCATAAGAGAGAAGGGACTGGCTGGAAAACCTGAAACCCTTCCCTAGCAACCTGAACTGGGGACACACCCCCTAGTTACCCTGTACCCTTGAACTCTGATTCCTGGATACACCCAAAGGGAGGTCCCTTCCCCCCATATATAAGAGACTCTTTTAACCACAAAGCATGTCCCCTCAAATTCTTTCCAGGAAGAACTGCACTCTCCAGTGCCAGGTACCCACATCAGTGGGCATGAGCGCTGAGTCAGTGTAATAAATTAAAATTCAATAATCTTTGGCATTTACAAATCGGTTTGTCTAAATGAGATACCATGGCTCCCTCAGTTACAAAAGTTGATATGGCCCAGTGTAACTTAAAACCGGAACTTCAAGGATGTGAATTCATTATGTAAGACCCAATTAGTGTAGGGGTGATTATTTCACTGCTCCTTCATTTAAAATCACGACTTGATCACATTAATGGAAGCTGTAATAATAGTAGGAACTTGGTGGGGTCGGTGATTATGTGAACTCTGTAATTTCCACCCAATTTTTCTGTAAATCTAAAACTGCTCAAAGTAGTCTATTAATTTAAAAATAATAAATATACTTAAGAGGAAAAAAATCACAACTTGGCAGGTTCTTAAACCTGGAGAAAATGAATAGTGCCTCAGAGTAGATAATTGCTACCTCAGTGCTGTGGTCTCCTCCATACAGACCCCCTTATCCATTACCCAATGTTAGTGGAATTACCGACTCCATCCTTTGAGCAACTAGTAACAATTTGGCTATTGGAAAGTGAGATTATTTATCATGTTCACTTTCAATGTTAGTGGAATTACCGACTCCATCCTTTGAGCAACTAGTAACAATTTGGCTATTGGAAAGTGAGATTATTTATCATGTTCACTTTCAGTTTCAACAGCCTCTCAACTGCTGTTTGACCTCACTTCCAGAAGCACACAACACACTTTTACCAGGCTTCTCATGGGGTACCTCAACAGCCGTAAATTCTGCAGTATTATGATTCATATACACATATTGGTCATCGTATATATTTGGTCTTCATCCACATTTCCTGCCTCACAGCTCCCACAAGCCTTGGAATTTCCTAAGTGCTGTGAGAGATAAAGGTGTTTCCTGTTATGTTAATAGAGGTGAATTTTGGGGAAGCTCTTAAGGTTGCGGGGGTTGGTTGCCTTGTGATTAAAGGATTGGAACTTCTGGTCCCAAGCCCAGACCTTCCAGGAGGGGAGAAACTGGTGATTGAATTCAATATAATAATAATAATGATTTAATCCACTACGCCTCGGTAAAAGAGCTTCCATAAAACCCCAAAAGAAAGGACTTCAGAAAGCAAGTTGATCAACAGATCTGGAGCGAGTGGCAGGCCCAGAGAGGGCATGGAAGTGCGCTGTCTTTTCCCGGTACCTTATCCTGTGCATCTCTTCCATCGGCCATTCCTGAATACTATCCATTGTAATAAACCGGTGATCTAGTGAGTAAACTGGTTTCCTGAATTCTATAGGCCATTCTAGCAAATTAATCAAACCGGAGGAGGGTGTCCTGGGTACCCCTGATCTATAAAGAGTTGCTGAGAAGCAGCTGGCACCTGGAATCTAAGGAGGTAGTCCTAGCAATCCGGTTCATGGCCCATGTTGGTTAGAAGCACAGGTAATAACATGGGATTCTGATTAGCGTCTGAGAGCACAGGACAGTCTTGGGAGGCTGCGCCGTTAACAGGAGGAATCTAATTGTGTTGAATTCACCAACACCCTGCTGGTATCTGAGAACTGCCTGTTGGTGTGGGGAAGTATCCACGCACTCTCGCATTGGAAGTGGTCCAGGAACCCTAACCACCATCCTCTAGAGTTTTTTGTAGGCAAGATTCTCACTGTATCTGCATTTCCTTAGGATCACAGACATCCCCCTACACTGATGACAAACTCTTCTGGGGAGATTCATTTGAGACATTTATTAAAGGACATAGAAATACAAAGCCGCTTTAAAAGGGGGTTATACCATTGAATTTAATCACCTCTGTTCAATTCCTGGGGTCTGCTCCATCTCTGATGCTGACAAAAACAGCTGTTAAGCCTTTCAGCATCCACAACGTTATTACACTTTTTAGTATTTTGCTGTTGTTCTGAAGGCACCATATTCTTCACTGAAAATTTTTATTGAACCTCACTGATATAATTACTTCCAAATTGGCCTCCCTTGGATGAGGCCTCCAACAAAAAGCTCTAGACTCTGTCCAAATTGAAATCAGCAAGAACTCCTTTCAGAGCCCTCAAAGACTTATTTGTAGCTTTAGCAACCTCCTTTCATGCTTCCTGGAATCTCTGGCTCACCTATGATTGCCATAAATTGTCCCCAAGTCTTCTGATGAAAGAAATTGCCCTTATTAGCCCTGCCCTGCACACCACTAGGGCAGCAACTGCTGGCCAAGTAATAGCTTGAAAATTGAGGCTCTCACAATCCCAGGATTGTGACTTTCTATACCCAGCCACCACTTATGTCTTGAGTCATGGAGGCAGCACCCACAAGCCTATCACAGCACCTGCCAGGACGTTCCCGGATGGAGCCAAACCTGGGCCCTCTTATAGATCCAGTCTTCAGAAGGGGTGACCTCGACCTCTATCCTTAATCACTTGTCAGACGCATAATACTGGAAGAGTTAATCCTCTGCTAGACCCTTACTACCTGCGGGCCCCCATTAGGATCAACTGAGTGGTCAACAGTGGCAGTTCATACAATTTATGGATGATATTGCAGCATAATACATGAAGTTCTGTAGAATGTTGCTATTTTTCTTCCCTTAACCAGAATGTCCCTGAAAATTATGGCACCAAGAGTCAGTACAATTGGCCACACTTTAGGTAGTCATTTTAATGTTTAATTGAATTCCTTGACCAACAAATAGTGCCATCTGTACTCTCTACGTATAGATTGTGAATCCCGACTATCAGGCTTAACCAAGATATTCCTTCTTTCCTTTTGGTTAACAGACATTACTGATAATGAAATCACTCAATTCACTTCTCAGAATATGTAATGCCGGGCTCTTAAAGAAGTCTCGGGGAACTTCCACCTTTCCAAAGGCCCCGTGAAGTTGTTTTAAGTGAAAGGCATACTGAACTCTTCAAAGAATTCTTATTAAAGATGGGAAGTGGCAAATGGACCCCCCAGTGGGTGTCACTATTGCCAGTCATTGACTAGCCTAAATTCATGCCCCTGAGGACAGGTACTCCCTGCACCAAACATGAAGGGGGACACTTCTAAAGTTAATGTTTTTTTAATGATCACCTTAATACATGGTCCTCTTCCTCCTGGTCAAGTGTCTACGTTGCTTCCTAAGGAGTTATTCCTACTCCCTAAATGTCTCAGTCATGACCAAGATTTAAACTGATGTCAAAACATTCAATAGGTCAGCTGTGATGTGAGTCCTAAAATTAATATTGAGTGCTGCCTTGACAGCTGGGAAAATTAGGAGGGCCTCAAATAGTCTAACTGCAGGTTCTCCTCACTCTGCTCCCATGAATAAGGTCTTTTAGTCAAATAACTTTCCTTATCATGGGGACCAGATACCGTTCTTATTTATCCCTGAGTAGTGGGACTTAGTTCTGTGCCATGGTTGAATTATTCAAACAAGCCAATCACATCCATCTGTGAAACCAAGGGTCACCTTACCCTCTTAACCCTATGAAAGTTTGACTCCCACAGAACCTGTTCATTCATTCTGTTCCCAAGTGCAATGCCCTTTGTAATCCTGCATAGCATGTGGTATCCTCCTCCCTTGGGCTATGAGTATATGTGACTAATAAACTGCTGTCAGTCTCATCTGCCCAGTATTAGGTGTTGTGTGTTTGAGCACCCCCATAACCCTAGGTTGTGTAATACATACTTCCCTAATGGGGTGAAGAGGAAGTGATCAAAGCAAGGAGTTTTTAAAAATACATTTATATTATATTTTATATTTACATTTGTAATTAAACTGATCCATTGTTAAGTTTTTTCATGTGAATTCAAATTACTACGTAGTGTTCTTTCATTAGTCCTGAAATAGTATTATATTTTTTTTAAAGAAAACGTGAAGGCATGAATGAAGGCAACTAGGCAGGCAGGTAGGAAGAAAAATTTTTCTTTACTTGTTCATCTTGATTATTCCCCCTGACTCCAAGGCCGTGAAATCAGGTCCTCGGGATGTATGTGGACTGTGCTCCGCCAGAGGCAGCAGACATAACCGCTACTCCCCAGGGTGTATCCTATTAGTATTTGCTATAGTGTAGGTCTCCCAACAATAAATTCTCTTAGTTTTTAAATCTGGGAATGTCTTAAATTTTTCCTTCAGTTTTGAAGAAAGTTTTGCTGGATATAGAATTCTTAGTTGCCAATCATTTTCTTTCAGCACTTTAAAAGTAACATCTTATTACCTCCTGTCCTGTTTTTTAATGAGAAATTAAATGTTAATCTTGTTGGGCAGTTCCTGTATCCAATGAGTCACTTCTGTTTTGCTGCTTTCTAGATAATTTCTTTTTGTCTTTTGGCAGTTTGCTTATGTGTCTTTTTAAATTTATCCTACTTGGGTTTGTTTAGTTTCTTAGAGGTATACATTCACGTTTTTTTAATGAAATTTAGGAAGCTTTCTGATAATATTTCTTCAAATATATTTTTTCCCCAATCTCTCTCTCCTTTTTTGGGTGTCCCATTATGCCTGTGTTTGGTTGTGTCCCACAGGTCACTAAGGCTCTTTTCGTTTTTCTTTACACCCCTCAGATTAAAAAATCTCAATTGACCTATCTTTAATTTCACTGATTTTATCTTTTGCCTGTTCAATTCTGTTGTCAAGTCCCATTAATGAAATAGCTTTAATATTTAAAAATATTTTAATCGGGCTAATCATTTTATTGTTTTGTTTTGCTTTCCTGCTTCTCAAACCCAGGTCCTTGGGCCTTACATGGTCTGCACCTTAGTTGCTGAGTCACAGAGCTACTGCACCTCCATTGATGACACTTTTATTTTAGTTATTGTACTTTTTTTTAAAAGAAAGGTACAGGTAATAATGACGGTGAGGAGGCAGGCAGGCAGGAAGAGAGAGGAGGAGGAAGAGCTCTATTTATTTTTTAATTTAATTGTTCACATTGATTGTTCCCCACAGTCCAGTGTCATGAACCCAGGACCTTGGGATATATGTGGGACTGCTCCCAGGGGTACTAGACCTCTAGGCCACTAGGGTGCGCCCTAGTTACTGTACTTTTTGACATCATACTTGCTATTTAATTCATTTTATAATTTCTTTTTGTTGAAAATTGTTATTTGGTGACACCATTTTCATACTTTGTTTAACTTCTGTAGACTTGGGTTTCTTTATATGAACATATTTAAAATGTCTCGAAAGTTTTTGTCTAGTAATTATCATGTCTGGGCTTTCTCAGAGATGGTTCCAATTGCCTGCCTCCCCACACCAACCCCAAGTTTGAGTCATTCTTTCTTATTTCTTTGCATATCTCATATTTTAACTAGATTTTCAGTAATATAATGTAGCATCTGTGGAAATTAAATTCTCTCTTTTGTGTTTTCTGTTGTTCTATTTATTTTTCAATATTATTACTATTTGTTTCAAATGACCTTTCTGAAGTAATTCTTTTAAAGTTTATTTTCTTGGACCATTGAAGTTTTCGCTTCGTTAACTTACTGATCAGCTAATGACTAGAAAGAGATTTCTTAAATACTTATAATTAATGTCTCCCAGTGTTTCTTGTTTTTCTCTGTTCATTTTGGGGTACTCAACGGTGATCCAGACAACTTGAAATTTTCTTATTTTGCATTTCCTGATTATATAGAACCTCAAAGTCAGCCAGGGTTAAGACCTTTGGACCTACTCAGGTCAGTTTTTGAGTACATGCACCACCCTACACGTGTGGTCTCCCAGATTCCCAGGAATTCATTAGAGCTTGTCAAAGCTCCTATGGATCTTTTACTTCCCTGCTTTTCCTTTTAAGTTTTTTGGTTAGCCTATTGTTTGCCTCAACTGTTATTCATTGCATCAGATAGCCATGATGTTAAATAACTGCGACTTAATTATTGTTTTCCACAAACATGCTCACGCTACTCACATTGAGCAGGCTCTGTCAGATCAAATAAAGATAAGCCTTGTGAGTGAAGTCTTCAAGGGAACAATCTGATAGGTCAAATAATGACAATGGCCTGGGTATAGAACTTTGAAGGAGCCCTAACCTCATGTTGCCTTGTACAGTGGCTGCCAGGCTTTTCACTTTCCACGTTTGTGGGCTATCATTTTTAAAGGCTACTCAGAACTAGAGAGAAGGGGATGGCCAAAGACCAAGTTACAATGCCACACAGCTTGCTATTCTGATCACAATTTCTCTGTTTTTCTTTAACAAACACTCTATTTCTGTAAACCTCTGTTAATTTCCAGAGTTCTCAAAAAGTTGATTATGGCTATTATTGCCAATGTTTTGCATGACTTCTGTGAGAGACAATATTTTCTTTACCAAATCACTATTGCTGGCATCATTCTAATTAATTCAATGTGAACATTTTTGAGTTTGAGATATCTGTAGGATATCTAGGTAGAGATATCCAGGAGGAAACTTGGCATATAAACCTGAAGATCGGGAGGGGCAATCTGGTATAGAGATTAAAGTGTGGAAGATGTCAGAATAGTTTAAAACACTGGAGTGAATTAGACCACTCGGGAAGAATTTATATGGTATGAACAGAGGTCCTAGAACAGAGTTCTAAGGAACAGCAATATTTAAGGGTCATATAGATATCCAGAAGATTGAGAAGGCACAAAACTAAGGAAAACTTGGATTTGAAAATGCATTGTACTTGACTATGTCTGCCATGGTTTGAAATCCAGTGTCTTTCTCATCTTGCTTCTTGTTGACATCGAGTATCCAGTGTGCTTATCTAGCCTGGGAGCAGCAGGGTATGCTTCATTCTCCACAACAGGACAGAGATCCCAGGTCATTCATCAATTTTGTCAGTCCTCAATTTGTCTCTTACACTGATTTTTCAATTTTTTCTCAAATCCTGTCTCCTTGAAGCCTTCTGACATGAATTAAAGAAGCAATATATATACTTGATGCTCATTCCCAGAAGCTTTTTCAACCACTAACCATATCTATAACAACTATAGCTGTATCTATTACTATTGCTGTATCTATTCAGATAAAACTAATGTACGAAAATATTTACATACTTAAGGCACATAATTTGATGAATTTTTAGATAACCCTACACATGAAGGCAAAACCACAATCAAGATAATGAATGTATCCATCACGCCTGAAGTTTCCTAATGTCTCTTTTAATGCCTTCTATTTCATCTCTAGATAATCTTGATCTGTTTCCTATAGTCACTATAGTTTTTACACTCTAGAATTTTATAAAATGGAATCATAGAGCATTGCCCTTATTTTTAACAAGGCTTCTTTTAGCATAATTACATTGAGATTTTTCCATGTTCTTGTATATATAAGTAATTGCTTCCTTTTTTTAAGAAAAGGCAGAAATGAAGGCAAGGGACAGGTAGGCAGGCAGGAAGAGAGAGGATGAAAAAGCATTTTTTAATTTTATTTAGTTGTTCATCTTAGTTGTTCCGCCCAGTCCTGGGACATGAACCTAGATCCTTGGAATGTACATGAACTGTGCTGATTGGAAGACGTGGACTTAACCGCTAAACTACCAGGGTGGGTCAATAGTTGTTTCCTTTGAATTGTTGGATAGTATTACAATGTATGTGTAAGGTGGATAAGCAGTGGATAGTCAGAACACAGAAGTGAAAGAATTCACCAAGAGTAAGCAAGAGATAGAGATTTATTCACTCTCCAAGGGAGAAGAGGTGCCAGACTGTGGTGAGTTGGCTCTGAATTCTTAAGGACTGGGCTTTATATAAGGCTGGCTAAGCGTAGCAGGTAGGTGGGATGCAGGATGACTTCCAGTTTCTTACGTAGCTTGGGTCCTTTGGGAGAGAGGGTATTTTTCGGTATCCCAGGGGTTTAAAGGTCTGGGATTCTGGGAAACAGGATGATTTCCATTTTCCCATGCAACTTAGGCAGGTCTTGCATTGGATGTGGGTTCCAGGAGACTGGGGGCTGTTGCTGCTGATGTCTTATTTTTGTTTATCTAAGGCTCAAGACAAGACACTGGGTAGAACTGTTGTTTGGTCAGTCTCCCTTACAGTATGAATACAGTTTGTTTATTCATTCATCTGTCAGTGACCTTTTGGGTTGCTTCTCTTTGAGGGGCTATTCAAAATAAAGTTCCTGGGCATGCCCTGGTGGCCTAGCAGTCTGGTACACCCTGGGAGCACTCCAACATACATGCCAAGTTCCCGGGTTCAGGACCTGAAGCCAGGGGGACCAACCAATGTAAACAACTAAATAAAAATAAAGTGAGTTTTCCTCTCTCTCCCAGCCTGCCTACCTACTTACCTTCATTCCTGCCTGCACCTTTCCTTAAAAAAATTTTAACATGAAGTTCCTATGAACATTTATATACCATTCTTCATGTGGGTATAGTCTTCTATTTCTTTTGCATAAATAGAATTGGAATGGCTGTCATGAATGGCAGAGGCATAGAATAGTATTTTAAAGAAACTGCCAAACTTTTCCAAAAAGGTTGTAACATTTTACATCCCTGTCTCTAGCAGTATATGAGGGTTTCAGTTTCACCACATCCTCTCCAACAATTAGTATTCAGTCTGTTAAACTTTTGTAATTCCAGTAGATGTGTGGTGGCTTTTCACAGAGGTTTACATTTGCATTTCCCTAATTACTGATGATGTTGAATATCCCTCCAAGTGCTTACTAGCCATGAATATTTCTTATCTGCAGCATCTATTCAGATTTTTTGCCCATTAAAATACCGGATTCTTTGTCTTACTGTTATTACATTATAACAGTTCTTAATAAGCTCTACATACAATTCCTTTGCCAGATGTTTGTTCAGTAAATATTTTCTCCCAGTCTGTGGCTTGCCTTTTCATTTTCATAGGAGTATTTTGAACAGCAAAAATAAGTGTCAATTTAGTTAAGTACAAGGTACTGAGTTTTTTCTTTTATAGTTTTCTAGTGTTTATGGTTTTGACCCAGGGACAGTGGCAGGAGTCTAAAAGAAAGTTTGTGACTTTGTATCTTACTTAAGAAATTTCTGTCAAACCCATGGTGATCAAGTTTCTCTCCCGTGTTTTATGGTTTTAACACTTACAGTTTGCTTTATGACCCACTTTGTTACAATTCTTTTATATTGTGAAAGTAAGGAAATTTATCTAAAATTTTTACATATCTCTATTCATTTCCCTGTTGGTTGAAAATAACTGTTTTTTTTCTCATTTACTTACCTTGACAGGACTGTTGAAAATCAATTGACCATATATGTGTGGTCTATTTCTAGACTCTTTGTTCTGTTCCATTGAACTATATGTCTATGCTTACACTAATATCATGCTTCTTGATTACTATAGCTTTACAATCAGTCTTGAAATCAAATAGCGTAAATCCTCCATTTTGTTTTTTTTCAAGGTTGTTTTGTACATTTAAGTTCTTGTTGAATTTTCATATAAAGCTCAGAATAAACTTGTTATTTTCTGCCCCAAAAATTCTGCTATGATTTTGACTGGAAGTGTGTTGAACTATAGATCAAGCTGGAAAGAAATGACATCTTAAGAATATTGAGTCTTCTGATCCAGTAATTCTGAATATCTCACAATTTACTTAAGACATTATTTTACTTCTCTCAGCAAAATTTTATACTTTTAAGTACACTGGCCTTCCACATCTTTTGTCAACTCATTATGTCAAAATAATGTATTTGATGTAACTATAAGTGCTATTGTTTTTAATTTCAATTTTAGGGTCTTCAATGTTAGTATATAGACATAACATTGATTTTGCATATTGACTTCATAATCTGCCACCTTGCTACTCACTTATTCTAAAACATTTTTTATAAATTCCTTAAGATTGTCTACAAAGACTATCATGTTGTTACCCCAAACTTTGCCATTTTTCCCCTTTTTTATCATATTACATGGCCTAGAATCTCCAGTACAATGTTGAATAGAACTGGTGAGAGCAGACATATTGGCTTTGTTCCTGATCTTAGGGGAAATATGATCCATCTTTTCACCATTACTTAGGATGTCAGCTATAGGTTCTTATAGTTGCCTTTATCAGGTTGAGAGAGATTTCTTCTCAGTTTGCTGAGAGATTTTATGAGGAATAGGGGATGAATTTTATAAATCCTGTGTTTCTGCATTTAGTCTGTTAATATGGTGAACATAGCAGTTGATTTTCAAATATTAAGTCAACTATTTATTCCTGGGATAAATATTAATTTAATGATGGTGTGTTGTACCTTTTACATATGTGATAGTCTATTTGCAAAAAAAAATTATTCAAAAACTTTGTGTCTATGTTCTTGAAGAGTCTAGGGTCCTGAAGACTGTACTTTGCTTTTCTTCTGATCTCTTTGATAACGTTATCAAGGTAATGCTGGTACAGAGTTGGAAAATTACTCAGAATGCACTATGAAGAGATAAAGAAATAATAAATATGAAAGAAGTTTAAAAATATAGAAGATAGTAAGAAAGTCCAATATATATCTAATATACATCTAAATAGGAATTTTTCAAAGAGCAAATTAAAAGAGTTGAGGAGATACTTGACAAGATAATAGCTACAAATTTTCCAAAATAGATGAAATATCTGAATCTACAGATATAGTAAGCATAATGTATACGAAGCAGAAAAGCTAAAAATAACTCTATACCTAGACACACTGTGAAATGCAGACTACCAAGGATTAAAGTATCTTAAAAGTATCCAGATAAATTTATCCCAAAGAAATGAAAATTTATGTTCAAACAAAAACATATATACCATGGAACACTACTCAACAGTAAAAAAGAAACAAACTATGGACACCCACAAAAACTTGTATTAATTACCAGAGAATTATGTTGTGTGATGAAAGCCAGTCCCCAAAAGTTACACACTATGTGATTACATTAATATAACAATCTTGAAATTATAGCATTAAAGAAATGGCGAAACATTTGGTGGTTTCCAAAGTTTAGAGATGGGGGAGGGGAGTAGGAGGGAGATGGTTGTGGTTATAAAAGGGCAATGCGAGGCGTGCCCTGGTGGTCTAGAAGATAAGGCCATCAGACGTAGACCACATATATCCCAAGGAGCCAGGTGCAAGACCCAGAGCCAATGGAAAACGACCAAGATGAACAACTAGATAAAATAAATTGAAATGCTTCTTCCTCCTCTCTCTTCCTGTCTTCCTGCTGGCTTTCATTCCTGCCTATATCTTTCCTGTAAAAATAAATAAAATAAAATAAAATAAAAGGATAACATGAAGGATCCTTGTGGTAATGGAGCTATTTATATCTAGACTGTGGTGGTGGATACATGAACCTATACAAGTGATAAAAGTGCATAGAATTTTATATGCACATACATATACACAGACATACACACAAAAATGAATGAGCAGAACTAGGGCAATCTGAATAAGACCAGTGGAATGTATCTATGTCAATATGCTGGTTGTGATATCATACTATTTGATTTTATAAAATGCTACTCTGGAAGAACTAGGAAAAGTATGTAAGGTGTATATTGCTATTTTTATAACTGCATATAAATCTAAAACTATATTAATAAAAGCTTTAACTGAAAAAAAGAAGCCCAAGAGAACAGAGAGACACTTTACAAAAGGAAAGACAAGACTGTTAGAAGACTTACAATAGCAACAATGAAAATCAGAAGACAGTGCAATATTTTCAAAGGGCTGACAAAAGTCTGTCAATTTTAAATTGATAATCAGAAAAACTATCTTTCATTTACAGTCATGAAATAAAGGTATTTTCAAATAAACAAAAACTTGGAGTTTAGTAGAGAAACTTGTAAAGAATGTATTTCAAGAAAAATGGATCTCAAAAGGTCTAAATCACAAGAAAGTAATAGTAATAGTATTACATAGAAATAGGAACCACAATGTATACTAACTGGAATAACTAAAAATAACTCTACATCTAGATATCCTAACAATTAGTTTAACAATTGGTGATCATGTGGGTAAATACAAACAAACAAGATTAAACAATTGGTGGTTTTTTTTAAAAGAATGCAGTGAAAAATATTAAACAATATTGCATGAAAAGAATTAGCTTAACAGGGCTGCCTGATACAAAATCAATATACAAAAGTCAACTGTTTTATTCTACTTTCAGTAAATAAATTCTACAAGTATAAGTACCGGACAAAAACTCCAAATAGAATACAAACAGAAATGAATCTAAGTGTATTTCAAATAAATAACAATCACTTTAGGGGTTGAAGTTGGAGAGAGAACTTACCCAAGAGACTTCTGAACTGAATATTTTTACCATATACCTTCATGCTAAAAATAAAAAATAATTATAAAAATGATGTTAGTAGGCATGCTTTTTGCAGTGGTATGGGTTAAAAATTCTGAAACTGCCTTTGTATATTATAGAATTTGGGTAAATAAGTCAACATATTTGTAATGAAAGTCAGGTTTCTTGATGACAGAGAAGGTAGTTACAAAATGGAGGGGAAGAAGGCAAGAATGAACCCTGTGGTGCTGGATTTGAATCAGAATTGACAGTACAAACTCATTGTTCTTAATATATATGTTTTCTGGCTCTGTCAACTGTCAATTCCTAGGAGTAACTCTGTTCTAATAGAAATGAGCACATCTAATGTCCAGATCTTGGTATCCAAATACTCTTCCTTAGTAAAAGGAACCAGGGTTACTTGGAGAAATGTCTATTTCCAGGGCTGGGACAAGGGAAATAGATTGTGGTGCTGGAAAATAAAGAGGTACTCAAAAAAATGCTGGGAACATGTCAAAAGGACACAAAAGCCAGCTTGAAGTGACTTCCACTGGCCTAATATGGCACAATTTGATGAACAAAATGATGATAGTAATGAATTATAACCCATAGAATAAAACAACTCCATATTTAAATAAATAAATGAAAAGCACTTTCTTACAGTAGATTTTCAATTAATAAATGTAATAGGTGGCTTAGTGGTAAGTTCATAGTCTCCGACTGGCACAATCCACACATATCCCAAGGACTCAGGACTGGAGGGAACAACCAAGATGAATAACTAAATAAAACACATAAAGTGCTTCTTCCTCCTCTCAATTCCTCCCTGCCTCTGCTCACTTTCATTCCTGCCTGCACCTTTCATCTGAAAAAAAGAAAAAAAGGCATGACAATTAAATGCCGTACATGATCCTTGATTGCATCCTGGACCAGTTTTTTTCCTTTTGTTATAAAGTCCACTAATGTGACAATTGGTGAGATTTAAATAAAAGTGGTACTTTTGATAATATATCAGTGTCAGTTTATGATCTTGATCATTGTTTTGTAGTTATCCATGAAAAGTCCTTGTTGATAGGAAATATCTCTGTGATAAAGGAACATCATATCTGCAACTCAATCTTAAAATTTTCAGAAAATATATGAGAAAAGACTGGGAGAGAAAGCAAATGTTGTAAATAGTTAACATTTGGACAATGTGTGTAAAGGATCTAGAGTATACTCTTGCAACTTTTAAGTTTAATATTTCAAAAGAAAAATTATTTTTCATTCCTAGGAATAAAATTAATAAAAAGTGTGTAAGACCTCTATCTGGAAAACTATATGCCTTATTGAAAGAGATTGAAGATCTGCATAGAAGAGCTATACATTTTTATAAGTTAGAAGACTCAGATTGTAAAGATGTCAGTTCCTTCAAATATAGATTCAATACAATCCTAATGAAAACCCCCAATGTTGTGTCTGTGAAACTTAAAAGCTGATTGTAAAATGTATATGTAGGCATGCCCTGAAGGAATAGCAGTTAGGTCAGACACCTCTGGAGGAGCGCAGTTCAGGTACATTCTAAGGACCCGAGTTCACTGCCTGGGTCTCAGGGGTAACAGCCAATGTGAACAACTAAATAAAAATAAATAAAATACTTCCTCCTCTCTCTTCCTGCCTGCCTGCCTCCTTGCCTTCATTCTGGCCTATATCTTTTCTTTAAAAAACTAAAGTCTATGTAAATACAAAGACTATTGTGAGACTTTTGAAGAAGTAGAACGAAGTGAGAGGACTTGCTTTACTAAATATCTGAGATATTATAAAGCAATAATAAACAGAGTAATGTTTATTACTCTGATAATAGTAATATTGGCACAGATAGACAAGAGACCCTTAAAACAGATTCATATATAAGGAGACTTGTTATATAGCAGAGTTGGGATGGCAGAGATGGAGAGAAGATGGTGTGTCATTTTAAGACCTCTGGTAAAGAGGTGTTGAATTGCAGTTAGAAATGCAGGTTTATTGGGAATAGAGTGAGTATCAGCTGCGAAGGATAAAGGAGAAGAAAGCAGGCTTGAATAGCAAGAACCTCAGACTGTGATGCATTATCTGCTAAACCTTTGGCCAATCCAATGGGGAGCTCTGGAGCAAAGAGGACCACTTAGAGGGTCCCATGTCAGGCAGAATTGCCAGGGTACAGTAGTGCCTTCGTACTGACTGGCAACTTCTTTCTCAAAGGAGGTCCAAGTGACGTATCTCCATGTCTCCACACATCCCTTGTGAGCAGATCGATTTCTCCATACATATTTGGGGACAATTTCTTCTATTGCTCTCATAGATCTCTCTTACTGAGTCAAAATTAGTGGGAAAAATATTGCAGCTCTCAATGCTATGTTTGGTCACAGAATTACAACAGGATTCATTATCTCCCTCCTTTGCTATTCATGAGACATTCCTATCATCCTCAGCTATCATCTCTGCAAGTCATGGTGGCTTACTTGGTGATGTAAGTAAAACCCTCATTGTGAAGAAACACCTCAGTTTGAGGTTGCTACACTTGTCCATTTACAATTAAAAGAGCTAGGCAAAGGAGTACCAAGAACTGTCCAAATGAATTACATAAGATCCATTCATATTTTATCCTGTCCCCGTGTTGTAACAGCAGCTCACCGGGACTTGCTCTAAACTCTACAATGAATTTATTCTCATTCCTTACTGTTCCCACTCCACGGAGTCTAATGATCCACATGGTCTAGGCAAAAGAGCTGCTTTTACTACCCATATGAATTGCAAAGAGCCCTTTCCTGCTCTGTGACTTGCTCAAAAGCAGTAAGCAGACTTTCGTGTCCCTAAGTATCTGGACCAGATCGTTATTCCCAGGTATGGAATGACTTGCTCTCAAACCCATATAGTGCTTCCTGGCTGCACTTTTCTTTCTTGTAGGGATTACAAGATGCCACAATTTGGCTCCACTTTGATGGGGGATTTCCCTGCATGCTCACGACCACTTGGTCCTTAAAAAACTTCATGAAATCTTTATAGGTTTTATCTCATACAATCTGGAGCACATGAGCCTTACCACAGCCTCCAGAGTACTCACCGTTTCTTGTTCATCCTGCTCAATCAGCATGATGATGTCATTGATGTAATGGATCAATGCGATGTTCTGCAGATGTCCAGAGAGGCCAGATCTCTTTTAACTATATTATGACGAAAGGCAGAAGAAATAACATATCCCTGGACAAAACTGTAAATGAATATAGTGAAACAATCTACATGAATATGAACTCTTTCTGATCTCCTCTGTTGATTGACATAACAAAGAACACATTTGCCAAATCAATGACCATGTATCATGTACCTGAAGTCAAATTAATCTATTCTAGCAACATACCATGACCAGCACAGAAGCTGTGATTGGTTACTACTTATTTGAGATCATGGTCATCTCCAGTCATCTTTCAAGTTCTGTGCAGTCTCTACAGGGTATATACTGTTGTAGCAAATGATAAACACCATCCTTTCATCTTTAAGATCCTCAAGGGGGACACCATTCTCTGCCACAGTCCATCCCCTGTCCCACGATAAGATAATGACTTTTATTTATTATCTTGGTTGTGGGCTGCAGATTCAAACTCTTTGACTTGGATTTTCCACTATTGTGGCTCTTAAGCCACAGGACCCAATGTGGAGATTACTACAGCTGCCAAGCATGTCAATCCTAATGAAGACTCGGTGACCAGGGGAAAGCCCATCCGGTAAGTCTACAGACCTACTGTGAACAGAAACTAAGTCTACAGAACCTGCTGAAAGATGGCTTTTTGCCAGGAGTCTATTGTCTTTTCTCCCTTGGACCCTCTCTCGTCATAAGGAGGTCATGATAACACTTTGAGTTTCTGGGTATCAATGTCTAGTAGTCCTCTAAATGTCTCACCTTTCCCCAGCCACCCAGGTCAAAGGCCATAGGTTCCTCTGAGGAAGAACTAGGGCTTGTATTATGGTGCATAATTTGCATAACTGCAACGGTGATTTAGAGTCTCTTCCTCTGGGGATTTAGCTACCTCTTTAGTCAATAGCTTCTGGATCTTAAATCTGTCTCAGGTCTAGGAACTCAGCAAGGGATCATAGTTTTCTCAGACTCCTACTCATGCATTGCTGCTATATGATATATCGTTCTATTTTGCCCCTGGGGACACCAGGCTCTATCAATCCTCTTGACTCCCTGAAACTCAAGCCCTTTTGACAGCCCCCCCCACCTGCTTTGTCAGTCATATGTTAACTGGGGCCTCCTGACTTCTGGCAATTCAACACAGACACCTGGTCCCTGTTACTTCAACCTCTATTAATAAGACCACCTCTGTAATCAAATCCTCTATCATTTGCCCTAGCCTGTGGAGAAGAGCCACCACTAACTTCCTAGTAATGCTATTGCCTCTATTTGGCAGAGACCTGAGTTTGCATCCTATCCTAGCGCTTTCCTTAAGGGCTTGGTGAATGGTGTGTTCCCTGAGACCTTACATGAAACATAATCCTTAGTGGATCTTGTGGCCTCGTATACCCATTCCAACATGACTACTAACCTGAGCCCTTTCATCCCTTCCTCCACTGTCTGTCATAGCAACCCAGACATTTCTACCCCACGTAGTGTGGATCATCACTTTTTCCAAGTTTCTAGAAGTCACCCTATCACTGAGTTTGTATCATTCCCTATGGTCTTAATTCATCCAGGTTGCTATAACATAGTATCACAAACCGAATAGCTTATAAACAACAAAAATGTATTGCTCACAGTTATAAGCTGGAAAGTCCAAGATTAGAGTATCAGCATGGGCACGTCCTGGTGAGAGCCCTCTTCCTGATTCAGAGCCAGTAACTTCTCATTGTGTGTTCAATAGCAAAAGGGGCTAGACAGCTCTGTGAGGTCTCTTTTATAAGGGTACTAATCCCATTCATGGGGCTCCCCTCTCATGTCCTAAGTACCTTTCAAAGGCCCCACCTACTAATACCATCACCTTTGGGGTTTAGGATGTCAATGCATTTTGAGGGAACACAAGCATTCAGACCACAGCATTCCACCTCCAGCCTCCTGGAATCCATGTTCTTCTCACAGGCAAATACCATATTCATGCTGTTCCAAGGCCCCAAAGTTCTTAACTTGTTTCAGCATCAAATTACAAGTCTAAAATCCAAAGCCTCATCAAAATATCACCTAAATAATGTTTATAAAAGTGCTGCTTGCAGGACACATTGAGTGGAGAATTTGCTCAAGGAAAAGGAAGAGATATATCTTCTGTTCAGGATTTCAAGAGGTGTTTGTAAACACTTGAAGAAACAAGGTTCAAAAGGTGTTCCCTGCTTGATACAAAGAAATAAATGTTTTCTGACGTGCAAAAAGAAAGAAATGAAAATATCATCTATGGGTAAGACTCAAGATATGATTCAGACTCATTCTGTAGCAAATTCCCTTGAAGCTATGAACGTGTGGACTCGAGCTAGTTCTGTGCTTCTAAAATACAATGCTGGGCCGGCATAGAGCAGGTATTCATGTTCCTAAAGAAAGAAATAGAGAAGGCAGCAGTGATAGGTCCCAAATAAACCCAAACTCCAATAAGGCAAATAGCTTTAAATCTTTTTTTTTTTTAAAGGAAACTACAGGAAGGCAAGCAGACAGGCAGGAGGCAGCACTGTATTTATTTTATTCAGTTGTTCATCACTGGTTATCCCCCCAGCCCTGGATCTTGTTCGCACTGGTTGTTCTGCCTTCCTCGGACCTGGTACTCAAACCCAGGGGTATGTGGCTTCCTCCTTCAGAGGCAATTGACCTAACCACTGCTCCACCAGGGCTCGCCGAAATTAAATCTTGATTTCAATATAATATTCTTTAACTTGATGCTTTGTCTGCTGGGGTGGAAGGCCTGCTTCTGAACACACTGGGACACTCTGCCAATGACTTGGCTGGACACAGATCATGTGACAGTTCTCCAGGACTGGAATCAGCTGGAGGCTCTGCTGGCCTGGGGACTCAAGGAGGGGCCCACCCCCATGACTCTGTTGGGCAGGGGTCTGGCTGCTGCAGCTTTGGGTAGGAGTGTCTGGCCTACTGAAAATTGAGAGATGCTTCCTTCCAGTCTTTTATTTTGTTTTGTTTTCAAAGGGAAGGTAGAGGCAGAAAGGACGAGAGAGGAGGAAGCAGTTTCATGTCTTTTTATTTAGTTATTCATGGTTGTTATCCCCCCTCCCCTGGCCCTGGGATTCGAATTCGGGTCTTCAGGATGTATGTGAACTGAGCTCAGTTGGAGACAGTGGACCTAAGTGCTACTCCACTAGGCCCCCCGCCCCCCACAGTCTTTCAAAACTGAGGAGGTAGCCCTGATGTCCTCTGACTTGCCTTTGGATGCTTCTTTCTCTGTCTCAAAGAATATCGCACTTTTACAACAAAATAACTCTATGGTCCTGTCCTGTAAACCCTAAGAAGTCCTACAATTTTCCTTCCTTCTTTCTATATTCTTCAGTTCAACATGACTGTTTTCCTACTGGGGTGACTTAAATCAGTGGCTCACATCCATACTAATCTGCTTATCAAAAGGCACTCTCCAAAAAGGATGCCAGTTTTACGGAATTAAGGCCCCATCTTTTACGATCTCATTTAACTTTTTCTCCTTGAAGACCTGTGTCTAAATAGAGTCACATTGGGGGTTAGGACTTCAACATATAAATTGGGGGTGTCACAAATCAGTCTTTAACAGCACTTCATTCCTATTTATGAACATACAATAATCACATCACATTTTGTTTGTCTGTTCATCAGTTGATGTAAATTTAGGTTGTTTCCATCTTGACCTATTATGAATAATGCTACTCTAGTCATGTACATGTTTTTGTATGGACAAATGTGTTCACTTCTCTTGGGTATGTACCTAGGAGTTGAATTGCTAGGTCATATGGTAACGATGTTTAACTATTAGAGAAATTGCTGGACTATCTTCCAAAGCAGCCACGTCATCTTAGATTCCCATCAGCAATGTATGAGCATAACAATTTTACCAATTTATTATTTTTAAGGAAAGGTACAAGCAGGAATGAAGGCAAGGAAACAGACAGGCAGGCAGGAAGAAGAGGAAGAAAGTTATGTATTTTATTTAGTTTTCCATCCTGGTTGTTCCCCGCCAACACCAGGACATGAACCCTAGTCCTTGGAATGTATGTGGTTTATGCCAGCTGGAGGAGGTGGACCCAACAGCTACACCACCAAAGCATGCCTACCAAGTTCTTGACAACAGTTGGTATTATCTGACTTTTATTATAGTTACCATTATGGGTGTAAGTGGCATCTCATTGTTTTTCTGATTTGCATTTCTCTAATCACTCATGATGGCAAGCATCTTTTTTATGCGCTTATTGGGTATTTGTATTTCTTCTTTGAAGAAGTGTTCATTCAAATCTTTTACCCAATTATTAATTGGATTATTTCTCTTTGTATTGTTGAATTTTTTATATATTCCTTGTTTTGCATTTCCTGTTTTTGTCTTATTTTGTATTTTTGAAAAGTTTAGTAAGCTTCCTGGATGTGTAAATATTTTCCAGTAAATGTGTGAAGTTTTCAGTCATCGTTTCTTCGAATAATTTTCCTGTACCTTCCTCACTCTCGTTTGTTTCTAATATTCCCACCGCATATAAGTTAGTGGGCTCAATAGTATACCAAATTTCTCTGAAGTTCTCTTCATTTTTTATCATTTTTTTCCTGTTCTTTGGGTAAGATAAACTCTAATGGCCTAGCTTCACTTTCACTAATTCTTTCTTCTGCCAGTTAAAACTCACTATTAAGTCTCTCTAGTGGCATTTTTATATCAATTATTATATTTTTAAACTATAGAACTTTATTTCATTCTTTTTTAAAATTTCTCTTTTTTGATATTCTCTATTTTATATGGCCTTGTCATCAGACCTTCATTTTCTTCCTTAATCATTACTTCCTTCAGTTCTTTGAATATGTCTATTATGGCTACTTTAAAGTCTTTGTCTGCTAAACCCATCATCTGTCTTAGTCAGTTCAGGCTACTATAACAAAATACCATAGACTGTTCAGCTTAAACAACAGAAATGTCTCACATTTCTGAGGGAAGGAAATCTAAGACCAGGGTACCAACTGGTCAGGTTCTGATAAGAGCCATTTTCTTGGTTTGCAGATGGCTGTCCTCTTGCTCTGTCCTCACATGGCAGAGAGGAAAGAAAGGCAGGAGTGATGCAAGAGAATGAGCTCTCTTTTTTCTTATAAGAACACCAATTCCATGACTGGGCCTCACCATCATGACCTCTTCTAAAACTTTGGGAAAAGGCCATATCTCTAAATACCATTACTTTGGAGATTAGAGCTTCAACATATGAATATCTGGTAGGCACATTCAGTTCACAATACTGTCACAAGAGTTTCTGCTTCCCTCACTACCTCCCATGTGTTGGTCATATTCCTATTATTTTCATGTCATATATTATTGTTAGAAGCTGAATATTTTAGATATTATACTGTAGCAATGCTGATACTGATTTCTCTCTGGAACTAGCTATTTGTGTGGGTTTTTTTGCTGATGTTCAGTGGATGTCTTCTTTTAGTGAAGTCTATCACTCACCCACCACAACAAGTGTAGGCTCTGATGTTTTCCTTAGTGCGGTGTAACCCTGGGTATTCCAACACTCACCCTGGGACGACAGTGGTTATTTCCTGGTTGTCACCAATATTTTATTTGAGAGGAAGTAAGGAAGAGAGAAGGGAAAGAAGAAGCATTTAAGGAAGTAAGAGGAGGAAGAAATATCTTTATTGATGTAGTACTTTTGTTTTTCACCCCAGTCCCAGGTCTCGAACCTGATCCTTGGGGTTTACATGGCCTGCATGCCAGCATCTTAGCCACTCGAGCCAAAAGGGCATGCCCACGCTGCTTTTTCCCCTAATATTCTATTTCTTGACCTGGGTAGTGGTTTCCCTATGGTACTGGCTTTTTTAAATGTTTCATTAGGATGCACAATAATATTTCATGCATCAAATTTGTATGTAATCAATACTCAAAATAAATGAGCTACCAAGCCATGAAAAGACATGGAGGAACCTTAAATGTATATAATTAGCGAGAAAAGGCAACATACTATATTATTCCAACTATACGACATTCTGGAAAAGATAAAACTCTGGAGACAGTCAAAAGTATATGTTTGCTAGGGGTTAGGGGGAGGGAAAGTGAATAGATGGCGCACACAGGACTTTTAGGGTAGTAAAACTATTCTGTAAGATACTATAATGGTTTTACACATTATACACTTGTCAAAATGGAGAGAATGTGCAACACCATGAGTGAGCCCTGTGATAAACTAGGTATCATGGGTGATAATGATGTGTCAATGTAGTTTCATCGATTATAACAAATGTACCATTCTGGTGGTAGATGTTGATAGTGAAGGACTAGATGCATGGGGAGGAGGAGGGGCATATGTGAACTTTGTTTTTTTCTTGTCAGTTTTGCTATAAATCTAAAAATTATCCATAAAAATAAAGTCAACTTAAGCATCTGTAAATATATTTCATAATTTTTAAAGGAGGTAAATATGATTACAGTTACAGTGCTCTAAGTTTCTCACATTTTTAAGAAGATATTTCAGTATATATCTCTAGACTTAAGTATATTGGACTATCAAAGTCCAAATTTCATGCTTTCCCCATTACCTCATCCTTCTCTCTAGAATCAAGTTAGAAATTATTGCCTTCTCAAGGTCTCCTAGGTCCATTCTTGATAAGTGAACAGCAGATTCAATCCCTGGGCTAATTTTTACAGTTGTCATAGCTTCTTCCTCTTCCCTACTTTGAGGGCATCCTGCTGCCACATTTGAAAATGGTGACCTCATTCTCTCTAGGGGACTGGTTTATCCCCCAAACTTCAAGTTATAATAACTGAGAAGTAATGAACTCCTCTCTCGTTCCCCGCTCCCCCATGAAGTTAATCATTCCTAGCCCCTTGCCTTAGGGAGGAACAGTGACAGAACACTTGGCATACTGCTTGGAAAGGTCTCTGAGTCAGGATCAAATGAATTAGACTGAGAAAGAGACCGAGCAAATGATTAAAGAGAGAGTTAGGGATAATGTTTCCTTGTTTCTATTCCTAGCAGTACTGTACTAGCATGGGAGGGGTTCAAAGTAACATGTGACTGTCTATCTGTAAAACTGGGGAGACTAATATGTTTGGGCTCACAAAATACTTGAAGAAAACGCATTTGTGGATACCCCAAGAGTGACCGACCAGAAGTCTGTGAGAATTTTTATAAATAAAATGACCGTCAATCTACGTGTAAACACCATGCTATTTCATAGCATCATTCCTTTTTCTGGCTAGTAATTTTTTTTAAGAATGAATTGTTTGTATCACTGAATAGATGCAAACATTGCTGGGAAGGGAAAGAGTGAAAGTGGGTTGCAAGGTACAGGCCTTGCCCTCAGGGTTATTACAATCCTTTTGGAGAGAAATGATATTTACTAGAAGGAAGTGTATTAACAAACCAGTGAATTATCTTCACTGGTTTGGAGCATACGATCATTTCTTTTTATGTCAGAGATGAGACTGTCTTTAAAGATGTGTGTGGCTAATTGTGAAAATCAGGGCAGTGTGTAATTTTGTTAAGAGTGAAGGCCATGGCGCACCCTGGTGGATTAGTGGTTAAATCTGCAAACTCCACCAGCACAGTCCACACACGTCCCAGGCCTGGAGGGGAAGACAACCAAGATGAACAACTAAATAAAATTAATAAAATGCTTCTTCCTCTTTCTCTTCCTTCCTGCCTGCTGGCCCACTTGCCTTTACTGCTGCCTGAGAGGAGGAGGAGGGGGAGGGGAGAGGGAGGGAGAGGGAGAGGGAGAGGGAGATTTGCTCTCATACACTCCTTTGGCAGTAATGTTTTCTCTTAAAGAATGGCTCTGCTAATGTCAACTGAGATCTGTTCTTTCAATTCCTCAGCAGGTTTTAGAAACCTTATTTCTCTGACCCTCATTTCTATCACCTATGTTACTGCCTGTCTTGGAAAGTAATAGCACTCGTCTTTGGACAGTGTTCCACATCTTAGCTGGGCCATAAGTTTAGATTGACCTTTCACCTAGTTGGGGACCAGAAGTGAAATTTGAGATATTAACGTATGTGGACAGTGTTTCTTAATGAAGCAACAGCGATCAAATGAGGAAATTAGGACTAACCCTCTCTTCTATATGTTATGCTTTCCTGGTGACCAATAGTTTTTATTTATTCATTTAATATCTATTGTCCAACTAAAGGGCGAACTGCATGAGGGTGGTGACCATGTCCTTTTCATTCTTTCCTGTATCCCCAGTGTCTGGTGCCATCTCTAACATATAATTAGTGTCCTATAAACATTTGATAAATGAATGCTTAATTAAGTTGGACTTAAACCCTGACAGGATATAGATGGAATCTGGCAAATGGACGAGAAAAAGTCATGAGAAATAAACTGAAGTCTTTCTTCAGAGCCATGGAATGACAGCAGAAACAAAACAGGAAGTGTGGAATAGTCGGGCCTTCTAGTAGCAGTGGTGAGAAAATGAGAGAGGAATGAAACTAACATTTGTTGAGCAACTTCTAGGTGTCTGGTGCTTTAACGTGTAGGAACTCATTTCATCTTCACAGCTCTATGAGGTAGAGCTCTATGATACATCTTTTACAGATGAACAAAGCAGAGTCAAAGAGGTTAGACAATGTGCTCCTGGTCACTACTGAGATACAACTTCCCACAGATCTCTCATTTTTCTGCACATCTAGCGAGCAACACACTGACTGATGTTGTTCTAGACTATTTTTTTCAAGGATAGTTATATAGTGAACAGTTTTGCTTTCCCTCTGAAGCAAAGGAAAGGCATACTCACTGCCTATTATAAACAAAAGCTCAGTGTTACCTCCCTGTAACACAACCTACAGCATATGTGTCACCAGGGCTTTTCAAATAGCTCCTATGAGGATTGGGGGCACAGGGAACTGACACAAGAAAATGCTTATACTCTGCCTGCAACTATCGATGTGAGGAAATACAGTCCCTTATCTCTGACTCCGAAGTCTTACCGCTTCTGCCCGTCTCCATGAAAATATGACATGCTAACTCGTAAGCTTACATGTAAAATAAAATCTCAGGATCCACGAAAGTCTTAAGAGTCATACAAGTGAAAAGTATCAGGACTGGGAATTGTCCCCATGTTGGTTTGACTCCAGAACGCACACTCCTTTCCTGGGATGACATCACCTCCTGAGCCGGTTCCGGGATAGTCGCTGCATCTATATTATTCCTCCCTGCCCTTCCCCCATACCTATGTGCCATTTCTCAAGTTGGGTGAAGAGATTTAAAGTATCTGATTGTCTTTCCTTCTGTGTCCCAAGTTAATGGAAGAGCTTCATCTATCATCCTATCTTCTTAATCATTGCTATTTTCTCAGGGCCATGGTGCTTACAGCTGTCAGGCTTTTGTCAGGCAGATTCATATTGATGGACTTCCCAGAGGACACAATAGCTGGAGCACCTTAGATACTTCGTCAATAACCAGCTAGTTTTAGCTTTTTGGGATCTACTTGCCAAAAGGCATTTAGGTGTTAGTTCAAAGGGTTTACAGGGGTAAAATCCCAAGATTACATTTTCCACATATTTCTATCCCTCAAATTGACTGTATGTGATGATTTCAGTAGAGACTGCTAATTTCAGGAGCCCAAACTATGTGTTTTGCTCATATACTTATTTTCTCTCATTATCTACAAGTTCTTTTTTTTCTTTCACTAATGTTAGGATGTTGGACAATCATTCTCTCTGTTTCAACCCAGAGCAACAGCTACCAGCATAGAGTTGAAGAGAAGAGAAGAGGAGGCAGTGGAGGAGGGAGGCCACGCCCACTTATGTCCCAGAGGACTCCAGTACCAGCAGATCTGCTTTTTTATCTAGCACTTTCACCACAGTGATTACATGCTATCTTCACAACAGCCCGTTGAGGAAACTGAGGTTCAAAGAGTTTAAGTGACTAACTCGTCCAACATAATAATATGCAATTATAGCAGCTCTGGGGAAAGAAGTCTTCTCCTTGCCCTGTGTATTTAGTGAGTGCAGACACTAGTACCCTGATTTCAAGAAGGCTGAAGTGCAGGAGCATTAGGATAAGGATTCTTTCTTTTGACAGCTGCTGGCCATCCTGCCCAGGAGACAGAACATCAGGAGGCAAAAGGGAATGGCAAAAGTCATGTCATGCTTCCTTCCACAAAGGCAAGGTGGAAGGACTGGTGTGCTGCAAAGAGCTGGGGACTGGGAATCCCAGAGTCTGGACCATAGCCTTTCTTTCACTTCCATGTCTAAAATATACAATGGATAGATGTCTAGGCATGAGATGGAATTATTTCTCCCATGGAGTCCAATCAAATGGCTGGTCCCCCTGACCAACTGGCCCACTGGCAGAGTTTTGCGCCATGGAATTAACCTCCCCACAGCCTTCAGAGATCCCCTCCCTAACCCCCTCCAGCAGCTGTTGCCCATGTATGAACAGAGGATGATTGTTCATCTTCTCGACTTCTGGGCATAGCTTTACCAAGCTAAGCGCTGCTTGGGTGGGAGCCAGAGGATGTGGGAAAAAACAGTTCAAAGAAGGACTATATAAGTTGGGGTTTCTACCACCCTAACCCAAGCAAGGAGGCCTGTGTGCATATATACGAAGGGGAAGCATTAGGGACAAAAACATCTATAAGATAAGGAGGCTCTTGAGAAAGTATGCTAAAGGTTTCTTTTCTTGATTTGTATATCTGCTTGAAGAGACAGAAGTCAAGAAAATAATTAACTTATTTCTGTCTTGCCAACCCCTTTGGTGAGCAGCAACATGTTCCGGGGACATTTTCTTTTTTAGTGTGGGTACCAGGAGTCCTCTAAGAACTGGGAAACTTGGTACATGGTGCTTAATTTAGCACTTTATCATAGGTAACAGAAGTCCACTGAGGATATCTCAACAAAAGAAAGAATGCAGAGGATACACACTGCCTGGAAAACTACTAGATTTCAAAGCTGCTCTAGGCATCAGTGTCTTGATCTCTTTCTCTTTCACAATGTCCATACTTCCCTTTGCGCTATTCTCTTCCTGTCATTGACTGGAAAACTCTCTCCATAGCCTACAGGTACAGTTCTTCAGAATGATGCTCTGATTAGCTGATCCTGTGATTAGCTTAACTTGTTACCATTAAGCAGAACTCTTTGTGTCTGCTTACCTATCTGTCACCAAATTGTGGGGCTCATTCATGGTAGAGTCAATGTCACCCCTATGCCACAACTAACTAGATTTGCTTTCTGAGCAGGAGTCAGCGAGCAACTGAGTATTGGACATGGCAGACCCAATGACTAGCAGGTCTAGTGCAGAGGACCTTCCTCTGAAAGTATAGGACAGCCTTGGTGACAATTCACCTACAAGAGATTCAGTTGAACTTGAGAGAGACAGGGCTAGGTCTCTGCATGTGTGGAGTAGGTGACCGTCTATATTTTCCAAATCACAGTCCTTGAATCTCTACATCAGGCACGCCCTGAATCAGCAGTGATTAGGTCCTCCGTGTCTAACTAACAGTACAGCCCATATATATCCCAAGGATACGGGTTCACATCCTGGGGCTAGGGAGAATAACTAAATAAAATAAATAAAATGCTTCTTCCTGCTCTTTCTTCATGCCTGCCTGCCTGCTCACTCTCATTCCTGTCTCTACCTTTCCTGTGAAAAATAAAATCTCTGCAAGTTTCATCTTGGTATTTTTTAAACCTTCAGATTTCTGGACCCCATTTCAGACCTCCAGAATCAGAATTATGGAGTTGGGATTTGCGATTTTTGCTTCGAAAAACTCCTCATATAATTCTGTAGACACTAAAGTTGCTCTATATTTTTCAACTTCACTCGAGGTTTTGCTTCTTTCTGGAAAGTTCTTTCCCTGCTATCTCTGCTTGGCAAAAATCCTGCCACACTCCTGGAGGCCAGTCTCAGATGTAGTTCTCTTCCTGAAGCTCTCCCTGACTGCACGGCAACTTGAGTCTGCCTTCCCCCTTCACCTCCCACTCCACTTCCAATAGCCCTAAATCCTCTTCCCTGGCCCCAAATCCCTAGCAAGAGAGACATCAGTAGGACAGATGGGGGCATTGCCTCCAGCCCCAGAGGACTTGCTCCCTATACTCAGGTCATCAGCTTATGAGGAAGAGTCCTTGAGAAAGGACAAGGTTATTTTATTTGTTCATTTGGTTGCTTGGTTGGCTTGAGGATAAGAAAACTTCCATTTGATTACGTCTATATAGACAGAATTCCTAATGGTGGGGTGATCCAATCATCATTGCTCCCACTCCTTTTTTGTCTCTTCTGTTTTGTTTTCCCCTGGTTCAGGTCACAAACCCATGTCACGAACCCTGGTCCTTGGGCTTTACATGGTCTGTCCCTAAGCTGCCTCCACAACCTGAGCAACAAGGGTGTGCCTCCCACTTCCACACTGAATAACAGACAAACAGGCAAATGATTTTCTTCTCTGTTCCCCTTCCCTCTGTCATACTGCTGGATTAATATGCAATTGCTGGCTTGCCCTGGTGGCCTAGCAGATAAAGCCACCAGATGTAGTCAGATACATCCCAAGGACCCAGGTTGGAGACCAGGGTGGGGGTGGGATGGAAGAACCAAGATACACAACTGAATAAAATAAATAAATAAATTTCTTCCTCTCCCTGCCTGCCTGCCTGCCTGCTCACCTTCATTTGTACCTGTACAAATGCAATTGACCTCTCTTGACAAAGAGTAGCCCAAAGAAGTCTGTTCTGGGAGTTACTTCACTAGCAACAAATATACATATAATAATACTGATAATCATATTTACTGAATGAACTAAGTCCATAACTCTATCAATTACATCATATAATTGATATCTGAGCCTTATACTAATCCAGTGGTTTTGCAGATGGGAACACTGAGTCTCAGAGAGGTTAAGTAACCAAACTTCCCCACATTTACACAGTGGGAACTACAAATAGCACTGTAAACAAAAGAAATAATAAAACGATTGTGTTCACAAAAAAAGGTGGGGAAATGGATTCCAATTCCGTTCCGATTAGAGAGCCAATGCTTTCAAACACTATGCTATCATCCCTAATCAGCAAAAATTCTACCCTTAGAACTCTGTCACCATTTATTTTGCAGAGTTCCAGTCCCACAGCGTCCCCGAGAGGAATCTAGGACACTCAGCTTATTCTCTTTTGGAGTGGAGAGAGGGTGCCACAGAGAAGTCAACCGGCACTCCTGCCGTCTGGCAGCAAGCAGTAACTGAGCAGGGCTGTTGATGGAGAGACCTTAAGCTCTTGTTTATGAATTTGATTTTGATTTAAGAGCTGAGAGTCACTGTGATTTCTGACTGGTGTTTGCTGAATCCAGAGTGGGTTCAGGTTGGATTAATATCGCCGTCCATTGTATGGGAAAATGCTGCTGCTTGATAATAAACTGGTTTGCTGGGTTTGGTGGAAAGACCAAAGTTGCCTAACAGCTCCTTCTGTGCTTGGCACACTTGACTGATTGTCTTTAGGTTTATAGCTCTCTGTCTAGCCTGTCGCAGGGGGAAAAATGCTACCTCTTAGATTCTAGTTGGTGCAAGAGAACCTCTCACCCACCACCCTCAACCCTCTCTAACCCATAAACACAAAACAGCCTTGTAAAGAGGCTCAGATTGGTGGAGGTCATAATACTCCCATGAGAATGCCTAAATGTTGTAATAAAATGGGGGGACACCAAACAAACAAATAAAACCATACAAACCAAGACTCTCCTAAAAAGAGTCATTTGTCATTTGGGAGTTTATTACAGAATTTATGCTTAGTGTCAGGCTGGCCATTTCTTAGTGACAGAGGTGTCAGGGAAATATGCCTGCACCTGTTGCAAAGCTGTATCAAAGGCTGGAGCTACACACAGACTCATACATAGAGGGCGTCGGCCCACCTTTGGCATGGGCGCTATTGAAACAATCACCTGTTCTTAAAAGCGCCCTCCCAGTTTAGCCTACGTCCTGATACACTAAATAGCATCCTATAGAGACAAAGACGATTTTCAAGTTGGAAAAATCCTAAGAGGTCATCTCCCCTCCATCCGCAAATCAGCCCCCGGCCGGGCACGCTCAGAACATCTCTAGACTGACACACCAAAGTTTGGACAGCTCCAGCGACCAGTTGTTTACTTACTTTCAGAAGCAACTGGTTTCTGTGACCAGCTTTTTTGAAACAAATGTCTGTTATAAACTTAGTGGAAATCCATCCTCCTGGTACTCTCCTAGGCTTTTGTAGGTACTTCTTTCCTCTATCGTCACTCAGAACAAAGGATGTCCTTTCCCACCCAGGCCCTACCCCCCTGACATTAAAGGGATGGACACTTCTAGTACCACAGCTCTCAGCCAGGACTCTCTCTGCAATGACTCTCTCCACCTCACCCACCGCCCCCAGAATGCTCCCTTTCGGTGGCTTGTTTCTCCAAGGTTCATTC
>RJWH01006839.1:0-48340 GCA_004363575.1 Solenodon paradoxus
GTCCTGAGGCCACCCCTACAGGGAGAAGTGCCTGTAGCTATCTCTAGCTGTCACTTCCTCTGCTCCTTCCTCAATTTCTGCAGCCATTCCAGAACTTCCCCCCAGAGGCCCACTGACCTGCTCTGTTTTTTTCTTTCTTTCTTTTTTTTTTTTTTCTGTCTTTCCAGGTGTGAATCAACTTCTTGGGCCTTGCTTCTGCATTGGAAAGTGATGTTACGAATGGTGGAGAGCTGGAATGTGAGGGAAAATAAAAGACTTTTTTTGCCCAGTGTTGCCCAGGGTGATTTTTTTTTTTTTTTTTTTTGAGATTGGGTTGAGGTGGGGGTTTTAGGGTAGACAAGTTCAAGAGGTTTGCGGATTATTTTCCTTGTTAACCCTTGAGTTTGGGATACAGCTTGATTAGGGCATAGGTTACTTCAGCTCCTCCACGTATGTGACTTGGCTTTGGAAAACACCTGCCTTTGATCTTGGCTCTGGCACTTTATGTCTTGTTTTCTTCTATGAAATAAAATGAATAATTCCAGCTAGTTGAATGAGTGTCTAGAGTCAGGTGCTTATGGTCATGGGCATGCTTTAACAGATAGGCAGTGTGACCTTGGACAGGTCATGTAATTCAAAGGGCCTCCTCAGTCAATTTCCTGAAGGGATTTGACAGAACAGCAAAGATTCCTCGAACTACGAAGCCCATATCTAGGCAGTAAGGCTATTAACCACAGCGGTCCTTTTTCCCGCCTTTTCCGCGCCCAGGAGCAGTCTTCCCGTGCCCCTCCCAACTTCTGCCCTATACGCAGGCGCAGATCACCACTTCGTTTTCCCTTCCACCCGCGCCCCCTCAAAGCTTCCCCTAGCAACAAGCCCCGCTCAGCGCTAAGGCGGGGCAGGCGCATGCGCCGCAGCTCTTCACCGCCCGTTGTCGGACGGCGCACTGTGCTCCACTCCCTTCAAACTAGCTCTCCTCCCCTCCTCCCACCCGGGGTCCGCGTGGCGGGGCGCGCGCGCACTCTGGCTCGGCGGATGCCCATCTTCCTGGCCCGGACAGTATGAGAGGGGCGGGGCTGTTTCCTCTGGACCCCGCCCCCTCTGGCCCGGCGTCCCTACCGCGCCTGCGCGCTCCCGCCCGGTCTCCATCTTGGAATTGGGAGGAAGAGAGGGAGACCGGGGCGAGACCGGGGTGCGGAGAGACTGAGAAGAGGAGAGGGAGAGAGGGCGCGGGGACCACCCTCATTTACAGTCTTACGGCTATTCTCAGGAGAGACAAGGGGAAAGGGAGGAGACCGGGGCGGGAGTGGGGGCTGTCACCCTCGAACCACGGCGTGAAGAGGGGCCGTGCGGCCGGACGTCCTCTGGGTGGGCCCCCTGTTGGTGGCCGAAGACCTGGGGCTCAGGCCCTTTGGTCCCAGATTCCGGGCTTTGCCCCTCGCTTACAAAATATCTGGGTATCAGCCTCTCAGATTCCAGATATCCGGGACTCGGGTCCCAACCTCTAAACCTGGGGCTCTTTTTAATAGGATTTAAATATCGGGTTCAGGCCCCTGCGTGTACCAGTGTCCGGGGTTCATTTCCCACTTATTCAAATATCAGATTCAGGCTCTCCCCGTTCAGATATCTGGGGTTCAACCCCCACAATCAGAAATCCGGGATTCAGCAACTGTCGCCCTCGAGGAGGAGGAGGACTGGACCGCGAGGTCAGATCAGGTTGTCACCACCCCCCCCCCCACCTCCAGGGGAGGCTTCCCGGGCCCGCCCCTCAAGAAGGGCGAAAGCCGTGGAAGAGGTGGCAAGGGGAAAGGTCTCCTTGCCCCTCTCCCCGCTTGGCAGAGCCGCTGGAGGACCCCAGGAGGAGGCGGAGGCGCTGGGGCACCATAGTGACCCCTACCAGGTGAGACACCGGGTGCAGGGGCGCGGGTCCCTGTGTCTAGCAGAGAAAAAAAGGATCTTCCTTTCTGAGAAGCTGGGCCTGGGGAGGCCCTCTCCTCAGGGTGGGGAAACTCAGCTGTACCAGTGGTCAGCTTCTGGTTAGCCTTGCCTTCTGCTGCCATCCTCTTCATTATGTCTGGTGGATGGAGGACCTTTAGGTCTCTGACAGGGTCTCTGATGTTATTGAAGGTCTCACCCTAGGGTGCCTGAGTTAATCAAATGGATCTACCACCCTTCTGCACTTCTCCCCTTTTCACTTTACTCTTCACAGTTACCTCTTCTAGATTATATTCCTTTTTCCTGGTTATTCTGGACTCTTGATACCCACGGTGGGTCTGCTTATCTGCTTTTAAGGCATAATCTGTTGTGTTTCTTGTCCTTTCAAGGAAATGTTTATGTTCATTTGGGTTTTGGGGTGCTTCGCAATATTTTTTCCCAGCTGTACTTATACTTCCAGCCTCTTGCTTTGATGGGATAAATGATCTCATACATTTGTCAAACCATCTATCATATTTACAAAGTTTTTTGCATCCATTCTTTTTACATGACCTCTCCCCCCACCCCGCCCCTCTAGCCCAGTCCCATTAAAGGTGGAGGGCTCCTTTATTGTTATCTTCCCAATTTGATTGTTCAAACCCCATATTTGAGACCCAGAGAGGTTGCCCAAGTTCATTACAGTGGCAGAATCAGGATTTGAACCAAAGTCCTCAAGAATCACCCTTGCTCCATATCTGTCTTAGTCTTTTTTTTTCCTTCTGTGCCTGAACTTGATCAAGAATCCAGAGGAGAATGAGTTGGGGTGAGGTTTTAGAATAGGAGTGAGAAGAGTTTCCTTTTTAGGAGGGCTATACTCAGAAGGTTTTCCTAATGGAGGCTCTGGCTCCTGCCTCATGGATTTTTTCATTCTACGGTGACCTTCATGTCTACCCTGATCCTAGTATTTGGTCTGAGTTCCTGAAAGAGCTGTCTTTTCTGACAAATGACAACCATAGTGGTGTCTCTTAACAGTTAAAGCTAAGCTGTGGGGAGGAGGGGGAAGGGTGATCCCCAAAGTATTAAAGCCATGTTGTGTCAACCCTGAAGCAGGTAAGGAAAAATCCGTATGTCTGCACAGTGTTCTAAGTATGAAATCTGATTAAAAATCTCACAAACAGTCCTGTGTTAAAATCTATTTTACCAAAGAGAAGAGTAGGTATGAGGAACTTACTCAAAGTCCTGTTGCCGTACATTGCAGATGAGTTGTACTGGAAGTGTAGCTTAGGGACAGACAGATTTGGGTTTCCTCATTTGCAGATTGGAGATAACATTGGCCATTTTAGATCTTGGTAATCACTCATATGTTTGTTGTTATTTGAAGGAGAGTTCTGTGTGATGCATCCCTTATATGTGGCCTAGGGTCTGGGGTTGGCATTCTTGGCTGAATGCAGGTAAAGAGACGATGAAGATTCCTTTGGCAAGTTGTGAGCACCTGCCTTTATGTGTGGGTGTGTAATGGGGTGAGGGATGCTTGGCAGGGTTGCTGGCAGGAGAATGGAGAAAGGGGCCTTCTTCGAGAAGCCTGGGAGCTGCTGAGAGCAATCAATCTCCCAGGCTATTCTGAGCCCTCTGCACCCTGGGGGCCCACCAGAGAATCAGGCAATCTCCTTGCCCTCCAGCTTCTAGTTGGGCTGTGGAGACAAAATTAACAACACAACAGGAAACAGTGCAAGACAGAATATAATTACATGCTGAATTGTTAGGTGCTTTTAAGGAGCTAGAACTCTGCCCTGGGAGTCCAGCTCTGCTGAAGACTCCTTTGTACCTAAATTCCAACAAGTGCTTTAGCCAGCTTCCTGGCCTGGAGTCCCCTCCAGGGTCTTGGCTCCAACCTAGCAGAAGCTTTCTCTTGGTGTTTGACTGGGTGCTCTAAGACCTCTTCCCCTAGGGTGGGGGTGGGGTGGGGGCCATGGTTTCTTACAGGGATGGGGCTAAACTTGGGTTGAGCTGCTATTAGAATGAGTGCGCAGGCCTGACTGGAATGAAGTCCGTACTCTGTTCTCTGACCTTAGAGAAGTCCTTTCTATGCCTCAGTGACCTAATCTGTGAAATGATCTTGATTCTGCCTGCTTGTTACAAAGGGCTGTTCTGAAAGCATAGTGGTAGAGGACCAGCTTTAGGTATGTCACTTAGCCTTTCTGCACCTATTTCCTCATCCATAAAATAGAGGTAATAGTAGCCTACCTCATGTAGTTGTGATGAGGATTGGATGAGATAATACGTAAGGTGTGTGATCAGTAAATGTTACTTGCATTGCCTGAACCTCTGTGTGATGCTTATGCAATTAAATTGGACACACAAGGGAACCCAGATTACAGTGAGGCCCCCAAAGCTGGACACACTCATCTTTTCCCTTTCTAGATATCCCCCACTGCCAGTGTTCCTACTCCTTTTTGAGAGCAAGTCTCCTGGCCCCTCTAGGCCAGTACCCACTTCTAACAATGACCGGATTTCCACTGCCTCCGGCCTAGCCATTTCCTGCTCTCTTTCAGGGTGTGAGAGGTTGAGGGAGGAGGGAGCCTTGACACCAAGGGGAATAGGAAGTACTGGGAAATACATGGAGTATGAAACTTGTGTGACAGGACACTTGGGAACCTGGGGTTCTGACTGGGAAACAGAATATTCTTGAGGGGAGAAGTAGGGGTTTAGAGAAATAGAACTTGTTGAGGACTTGAGGGAGGTAGTGAAGAAGCTTAGCGCCCAATCTTCCTAATAGTTTTAGGGACTCTAGGGAACCAGCCCCCATACTCTTGTTGTCAGGGCAACTTCCTTTTTTCAAGCTTAGATTTTGTTCCTAATCTACCCTTACCCTTCCTTAGTAGTGCCTTCCTTTCATCACCGATCTAAAGGAAGATAAGTCAGACTTGAGTGACCCCCTTCCTTTCTCTTGAGGGTCCCATCTCCATTTCCCAGGTCAGGCCCCACTCTCAGGGCCCCCAGGGGGCACCATGCCAGCTGGGGGCCGGGCCGGGAGCCTGAAGGACCCTGATGTGGCTGAGCTCTTCTTCAAGGATGACCCCGAAAAGCTCTTCTCTGACCTCCGGGAAATTGGCCATGGCAGCTTTGGAGCTGTGTACTTTGTGAGTTGGGGCTTGGGAGGGTGGATTGGGGATGAGAGCTGTATTCTTCCCCTGGGACGCTCCACAGAATCTCATAATACCATTCCACCACACTAGCCTTTCTTGCCCTCTCCTTCTGGACCAACAACTCTCACTGGGGCTCTTCACCACCTTCTGGTCTGGTCTTCTAGGCTCGGGATGTCCGGAATAGTGAGGTTGTGGCTATCAAGAAGATGTCCTACAGTGGAAAGCAGTCAAATGAGGTGAGTCATGCTCAACAAGACTGGGTTAGAGGACAGAGGACCCCAGTCTCAAGATGCAAGCTGAGTAAGTCTGTCCTCCCCTGTCCTCTCAGAAGTGGCAAGATATCATCAAGGAGGTGCGGTTCCTACAGAAACTCCGGCATCCCAATACCATTCAGTACCGGGGCTGTTACCTGAGGGAGCACACAGCTTGGGTGAGATGGCCTCCAGACTGTTCTGATCACTGTTTTCACTTAAGGCCCATCTTTATCCGGATCCAGTCTCTTAGGTGGGCCCTGCTCAAGGTGTTGTCGTGGGGATCTTGGGAAGGTGGAAGTCTCTCCCAACCTCTTACGTTCTCAAACTCTTAAGCAGTAGTGTCCATCCAGAAGGAGAGGCTCATTTGAAGAGTGACTGCTAGTTGGAAAGGGGCAAGATTAGAGGAGACTGAATGGGACTTTGAAGGGATGCAGATGGGAGTGGTAGTTTTGCACTCTTTCTAGGGACCGCCGACTCTGGGACTCACACCACCCCCTCGCAGTTATCTTTCCTCACTTTCATTACCCTGAGGGTATCACCTGAGTGGAAGATAGGCTAGGAAGGACTGTCTTGGATCTCTATCCAAGGGAAATGGGCCAGGGTTGATCAGATCTACTTATCTCTGACCTTTAACCCCTCCTTAGCTGGTGATGGAGTATTGCCTGGGTTCAGCTTCTGACCTTCTAGAAGGTAAGTGATTCTTTGGCCAACAAGTGGGAGAAGACAGAACAACAGAGAAACTGTAGGGGAAGGGTTGGTGGGAGTTGTTCCAGTCCCACCCTTGGGCTCCCTCAGTTTGATGTTTTTTTGCCTTATTCCCAGTACACAAGAAGCCCCTGCAGGAGGTGGAGATTGCTGCTGTGACCCATGGAGCACTTCAGGGCCTGGCTTATCTGCACTCTCACAACATGATCCATAGGTACAAACAACACTGATGATGGGAGGGGTGCTGTCTGCATCACTCCACATCCATCTGGGCTACAATCTTCTTGGAAACATGATGCTAATGCCCCTTCTCAGCCTTTCTGAGATGCATATCTTATATTTCCTCTTTGCCTTTGGCAGGGATGTGAAGGCTGGAAACATCCTGCTATCAGAGCCAGGCTTGGTGAAGCTGGGTGACTTTGGCTCTGCATCCATCATGGCACCTGCCAACTCCTTTGTGGGCACCCCATACTGGTAAGTGGGAGAGATGATGACTGGAGAAGAGCGCCCAGGATGTTGGGAACAGGAGTTGGTAGGATCTGGGCAGGTGATTAGCCTCTTTGTCTTGACCATTCTTTCAGGATGGCTCCAGAAGTGATCCTAGCAATGGATGAGGGCCAGTATGATGGCAAGGTGGATGTTTGGTCTTTGGGGATAACCTGCATTGAGCTGGGTAAGGACATCCTCTTCTCTGTTCCCTCATCCTCTTTTCTCTCCACTCCTTTATTTTTCTGTTACTATCACCATACTGTCCCGTCCTTCGAGGACTCTTAAATTCGTACCCATTTAGATTCTTACTGTTGATCCCCAATACAGGCAACTATCAGATCCTGTGTTCTGAGACATAGAGGTTTTGTAGCATTCATTTCTTCCTGTTCACTACTCTAGTTCTAAATATCAGTGCCTATTGTGTGTCATTCACTGTGCTTGTAGATTTTGGGAATGAATGAGGCTCCTGCTCTCGTAGAACTTACACTCCAGTTGGACAAATGGGCGTGTTTTCTCTTAATGTGATAAAAGCTAAATGGAAAAGTTACAGGAGCAGTACAAAACAAGGACCTGACATAATTTAGGGCCTGAGGAAGATCTAAACAGAGTCTCAGGATAAGTAATAGTTATTTGAAGACTGTGGTGAAGAGCATTCCAGACAGAATGGCATTATAGAATTTTAGAGGTAAGATCAGGCATAGGGAGCTAAGATTAGCTTTTGTTGTTTGCAATCTAGTATATGAATGATAAGGCCAGATTTAGGCTCATGTAGGTTTCTGAGGCCTTGAAGCCATACCAAGGTTTTCATCTCTATCATCCTATGCTATTGAAAACAACTATTTAGTGAGTTAATAGTTGTAAGGCTCCCAACACAGGCACAAAGCAGTTACGAAGGACAGAGAATCCTGTTTGTTACCCTAATCAACATCTTGATGTCAAAGATCTGCCTAGGCTCAATGCTGTCATTTTACTCCTCTCCTTAAAGCCATCAGTAGCTCCCCATTGTCTGTAGGACTGAAGCTGCCCCCTCATTCCTTACAACAAGCTAACGGATCTGATTACTAAAGACTGACTCCCCTTCGTGGGCTCTACTCCCTGAATAGGCCACTGACTCTTCCACTTTCTGGCCTGACTTGCATTATGTCTTCTCCCGAAGGTCAGAGACTTAGATATGCCCTTTCCCTCTATCTCCACTTGTTTCCATTTACTGATTGAGGCCACAGTGAAATAGGTAATGAAAATCTGTGAAGCAAACCAGATATAAGGAACATCTATCTCTCCATTTTATTCCTAATTTTTGGTAGCAATATAGATGGAGAGAAATATTTCTCTACTTTTGAAAAAAAAAATCAATCTTGATTATAAATGGCAACCTGATACCCTGAGTCTGTATCAGAAGCAATCTGGAAGAGACTTTGGCAAAATGAGAGAGTACTGCTCCTGTGTGAAAAGGGCAGCTGTTGCTTAGCTTCAGCCCATTGTTAAACAGGAGTGCTAGCTGTGTCTCATCAGATCTAATTTTTCAAGAGACCTGGAAATTTAGATTATTATTTAATTATTATTATTGAAATTTAAAAAATCACTTTGGGTCTACCCTGGTGATGTAACAGTTAGGTCTGCTTCCCCCGAAGGAGTGCAATCCACATATAGTCCAAGAACCTGGGCTTGCATCAAATGTGAGCAACTAAATAAAAATAAAATTACTCCTTTCACTGCTTGCTTGCCTGTCTGCCTGCACCTTTTCTTAAAAAAAAAAAAGAGGAAGAAGAAGAAGGCCAAAAACATTTGTCTAGTCCACAAGAGACTATTGCTTTGCAGCTAAGGCCTAACTCCAGTATCCCTTTTTCCAAAAGACCTTCCCTGTATTCCCTGCAAACATAAAAACATGAAGTCTTACCACATACCCAGTATCCCAGCCATTTACCTGTTTCCTTCTTATGCTAGTTAGCGCTTTGAACTTCTGATATGACTTGTTCAGAACAATGTAATATCTGTTAGACTGGCCATTTCTTGAAGACAGAACCTATCTCTTTATTTTTCTTTATCTTCTCTATAGCACTTAACAAGTTTTTGGTTCTCATTTGGTACCTGGTAAATACTAGTTGCATCCGTATCTGAGTGTGCCTCCTTTCTGCCTTCTTTGGTGCTTTTGCGTATGTTATTTTCTTCGATACCTATTCCACCTGCATGCAAGAGAGAAAATAGGTTTCGGAATTTATATAAGGAATCTACTGATAGTACAGGAACAGGTCATCATGCGGCAAGGAAATCAAGAAGTTGGGTGTGAACCCAAGTCTTTTGAAACCATTTCATTTTCCTCTACCCACTTGCCATCTCTCACCTTCTCTCCCTTGACCTTTCTCTACAGCGGAACGGAAACCACCACTGTTTAACATGAATGCGATGAGTGCCTTATACCACATTGCACAGAACGAGTCCCCCGTGCTCCAGTCAGGACACTGGTAAGGACTGGAATTCCTGGGACCAGGGGTTAGGCTATAGGACGGCCTTATTCATGCATTCCCCACCTTTCCCTCTTCGTCTCGTGACTTATAGGTCTGAGTACTTCCGGAATTTTGTCGATTCCTGTCTTCAGAAAATTCCTCAAGACAGACCAACCTCAGAGGTTCTTCTGAAGGTGAGGGTTCATTGGGCTAGTATGTTTCTGGAACTGTCGTTTGTTAAAACAACAAGAAATCCTTCAGTGAGATTAGCGATTCTCCAGTCTTCCTTTACCAAGAACTTCCTTTATGAATTCCCGCCTCTGTCCCCAGTGCCCAGTGGGCTCTATGTTTTGCAAGATTATGTCTACCAGACTGCTTTTGTTAATAATTTGTTTTCCCATCTCTTATTAATCAAAGATACATATAATTGCCAGCCCAAGCTGGTCAGCGTGTGATACCAGGGTTAACACCTGATCTTGTAATTCAAGCCAAAAGCCTGTGCAGCCTTTTCGCGGGTAAATGTATGATTCCCTTAGGCGCTTGGAGTTTTCAGAAGTAGAGGGGCCCCTTTTCACTTCAGAGGTCTTTGGGGTCCTAAGGAGCTCTGCTTGGGAACTTAGACTGTCTCACGTGATCTTACTGTTTTAAATAATTGTGGGGTATCTTGTGAGACCAGAGGACCCTTATGGCACGTCCACATTCACATGACGCTTCGGTAGAGAACCTGGGCTAGAATCCAGCTCTTATTCTTCTTGCCTGTCAGCCATGCCTGAGGAACAGCAGACTGGGAAGTGAAAGTTTGGGTGGTGAAAGTTACTGAGGGAGGAGGAGTTGGGACAACCCGAGTATTAACCCATGACGGCCATGGGCCTAGGGAACTGTCCAGGCCAGAGGGAATGCCAAGGTCCCTGAGTATCGAGGGCACAGTGCACTTGGCAGCAGGCTTCAGTACTCTCTTCTTCCAGCACCGCTTTGTGCTCCGGGAGAGGCCACCTACCGTCATCATGGACCTAATCCAGAGGACCAAGGATGCCGTGCGGGAGCTGGACAACCTGCAATACCGAAAGATGAAGAAGATCCTTTTCCAAGAAGCACCCAATGGCCCTGGTGCTGAGGCTCCAGAGGAGGAGGAGGTGACCCAGCTTGTGTGCCACCCTTTTTTACTACCATGTTGTACTTGCCTCTTAACATCTGGTTGGCCCCTCTTCTCTACCTCTCCTCACACCCTGTGTCTCTGTGCTACTTCCACGTACATACCCCATGTCCTTCCCCTTCCCTGCCCAATAGCCTACACCCTGTCCACAGGAGACGGAAACCTACATGCACCGGGCTGGAACACTGACCAGTCTAGAGAGTAGCCACTCAGTGCCCAGCATGTCCATCAGCGCCTCCAGCCAGAGCAGTTCAGTCAACAGCCTAGCAGATGCCTCAGACAATGAGGAAGAAGAGGAGGAGGAGGAAGAGGAAGAAGAGGAGGAGGAATGTCCTGAAGCCCGGGAGATGGCTATGATGCAGGAGGGAGAGCACACTGTCACTTCTCATAGCTCCATCATCCACCGACTGCCGGTATGCAGCTCACCCTAAGTAGCTTTGGGAGCAGCTTCTACTAGAATCTCCTCAGGAATCATTTGGGTTCCCTGCTTATTGTCCCAAGCGACTGCTTCTCCACTAAGTATCACTGGGTCTCCCGGGAACTTCCTTTGGGTCCAGTGACCTCTCAACCTTGGGCACACTTTCTACCTTCCCTTCCTCTAGGGCTCTGACAACCTGTATGATGACCCCTACCAGCCAGAGATGAGCCCAGGTCCCATCCAGCCACCTGCAGCCCCAGCTCCCACCTCTACCACCTCTTCTGCTCGTCGCCGGGCCTACTGCCGCAACCGGGACCATTTTGCCACCATCCGTACTGCCTCCCTGGTAAGGGCAGCCATCTCTTTCACCCTGGATCCCCAAACTGTGTTCTTAAGTCCAGAAAGAAAGTTCTCCCTGTGGCACATGATTAAGTCCAGATTCCACCCTTACTCTCTGTTGCTGTCTCCTGCCTTCTTACCACACCTCCTCCCTCTGTTCTCCCAACAGATTATTAGGGTCACATTGTTCATTATGAGTGGTCTTATCCTGGCAAACTTATGCTCCGTTTTTTGTGACTGGACTTAAACTATCTCCTAAGGGAGCTTCCTAGGCTCCTGGCTGGCCAGTCCATGGACTTTACATCCCTGTGCTGCTCCTGAATGACATTATGGACATTATGACCAGTTTGCTGGAGTCTCTACCCTGGAGGACAGGGACAAGTTCAATTGTCTGCCTTGTACCAGTGATCAACTCTCAGTCCTGCACACACTTCTTTTCCAATCTTCATAGATCCTCTGGAGGGGAAAGGGTATGATTCCAGTGGAAAGATGAGGCAGCAGTGACCCAGGGACTGCTTGCCCCGAGCTCCTTTAGTATTTCACAAATGCTGTAAGTGCAGCCTCGGTCTCCTCCTTAAATCAACTCAGGTAGTGTTTTTCTTAGTTTACAGGAAGAAGTGTTCCTGAGACATAGTGTTTTGCCCATTAACTTTTAGATGATATTCCTGCTTAACTGTAAGCAATATTCTCAGAAGACAGTGATTGTTCTGGTCTTTTCTTGTGACCTCTCCTTGTGTCTGCTCATTCTGCTAGAACAACTCTTCAGACCATGATGTTTGATACTTTGCATCACTGTCCAGAAAGGTGACTCCACAGGCTTGACCACCTGGGTTTCACTGAAATAGCCTCTTGACAATGGGACCTGAGTTTGGACCTTGGATCGGACATCCATGCCCTGTTTTCCTGTTACTTCAACATCTCATGGCCAGGTCATGGCTCTGTACTTGGACTGTAATAAGTCCCCAGTGCTGACGGGGAAGAAAGGAACTTACTGATTCTGAGCATGTTCTAGACGTAACTGTAGCAAACAATCTCCACAGTCCCTTATGAGGAGCTATTGCTCCATTTAACAGTTGAGGACACTGAGGCTTAGTTATGTTAACTTGGTCAAAGTCACATGGTTGATAAGTAGCAGAGCTGGGATTTAGACCCAGGTCCTTTACTCTCATGAACTAATCTGAATTGTTCCTACTTTTATAGCATGTTTGCAGCTTTTATCATCTTATTCTATCACACCAGACAGTGAAGTGGATGATACCTTTGTTACCCTGTTGAGGAAGCAGACTCTTTAGCAGGTTAAGTGCGAGGAAGGTACCAAATGAGAATTAATCCCATGAATCGAAAACCCACATTTTTCCCTGTAGAGCACTGAGACTCTGTGTTGCTAAAATGGGGACCCATGCTGAGCCCCGCTGTCTTCCTCCCACCCACCCCAGGTCAGCCGTCAGATCCAGGAGCATGAGCAGGACTCAGCCCTGCGGGAGCAGTTGAGCGGCTATAAGCGGATGCGACGACAACATCAGAAACAGCTGCTGGCCTTGGAGTCACGACTGAGGGGTGAGCGTGAGGAGCACAGTGCACGGCTGCAGCGGGAGCTTGAGGCCCAGCGGGCTGGCTTTGGGGCTGAGGCAGAAAAGTTGTCGCGGCGGCACCAGGCCATCGGTGAAAAGGAGGCACGAGCTGCCCAGGCCGAAGAACGTAAGTTCCAGCAGCACATCCTTGGGCAGCAGAAGAAGGAGCTGGCCGCCCTGCTGGAGGCGCAGAAGCGAACCTACAAACTTCGGAAGGAGCAGCTCAAAGAGGTGGGTAGGGCTGCAGCAGTGGGCAAGGCTAGTGTGGTTAGTGGAGCCCTGACTGCCCTGCTCTCCCCACTGCTCTGACCCAGGAGCTCCAGGAGAACCCCAGCACGCCCAAGCGGGAGAAGGCTGAGTGGCTTTTACGGCAGAAGGAGCAGCTGCAGCAGTGTCAGGCGGAGGAAGAGGCTGGGCTGCTGAGGCGGCAGCGCCAGTACTTTGAACTGCAGTGTCGCCAGTATAAGCGCAAGATGCTGCTGGCTCGTCACAGCCTGGACCAGGACCTGCTGCGAGAGGTAGGCCACTGTGTCTCCATTCCCCTCCTTGATCCAAGCTTCTACCCTTTTCCACTTGTCTTGCTTGTCATCGTCTTTCTGCCTTTCATGTTCAGCTTGACACCCCTTCTGCTGCTCTTCTCCATCAGACCCTGCTAATTCCCTTAGGCTTCTGTTGCCTGGCCAGCCAGGAGTCTGGCTTCCTTTTACCCCTCATCTAGACCCCTCATGTCCCCAAGAGGCGACACCCGTAAAACTGTGTGACTATATACTCTTGGCCCTACCTTCCTTCTGCTTTAGGACTTAAACAAGAAACAGACACAGAAGGACTTGGAGTGTGCGTTGCTGCTGCGGCAGCACGAGGCCACCCGGGAGCTGGAGCTACGGCAGCTCCAGGCCGTACAGCGCACACGGGCTGAGCTCACCCGCCTGCAGCACCAGACAGAGCTGGGCAACCAGCTGGAGTACAACAAACGACGGGAGCAAGAATTGCGACAGAAGCATGCGGCCCAGGTTCGCCAGCAGCCCAAGAGCCTCAAAGTACGTGCAGGCCAGCGTCCCCCGGGCCTCCCGCTCCCCACACCTGGGGCTCTGGCACCACTCAGCGCAGGCACCCCTAGAGAAGAGCAGCCCTGCTCATCTGGCCAGGAAGCAGTCCTGGACCAAAGAAGTCTGGGAGAGGAGGAGGAAGCAGTTCCAGAGAGAAGGATTCTGGGACAAGAAGGGGCTACTTTGGAGCCAGAGGAGCAGAGGATATTGGGGGAAGAATCAGTAACTCCTGGGTTCAGTCCACAAACACACAGGAATTCAGTTGATGAGGAAGTTTGGGATTTAGCTGAGGAGGACATAGAGGATCTTAGAGGTCCATCCCTGGCACCCCAGGAGAGGAGCATTGTGGGCCAGGAGGCTACTGGGGACTGGAGATTGTGGGGGAAGGAGGGGATCTTCTTGGAGGAGGGATTTGAGCAGCTTGGCTGGGACCAGGGCCCAGCCCTGACCCCAGTCCTGGAGGAGGAGGAGGAAGAGGAGGAGAGGGATACAGTTAGGACCCCAAGGGATCCTGGAGATGGTTGTCCCTCACCAGATATCCCCCCTGAGCCCCCTCCAATACACTTGAGGCCAGGCCCTTTTAGCCAACTCCCTGGACTCTTGTCCCATGGCCTCCTGGCTGTTCTCTCCTTTGCAGTAGGTTCCTCCTCTGGCCTCCTGCCCCTGCTGCTTCTGCTGCTGCTCCCCCTACTGGCAGCCCAGGGTGGGGGTGGACTGCAGGCAGCCCTGCTGGCCCTTGAGGTGGGCCTGGTGGGCCTGGGGGCCTCCTATCTACTTCTTTGTACAGCTCTGAACCTGCCCCCAAGTTTGTTCCTATTACTGGCCCAGGGCACTGCACTAGGAGCTGTCCTGGGTCTGAGCTGGCGTCGAGGCCTCATGGGTGTGCCTCTAGGTCTTGGGGCTGCCTGGCTGCTGGCCTGGCCAGGCCTGGCTCTACCTCTGGCGGCCATAGCAGTTGGGGGCAAGTGGGTGCGGCAGCAGGGCCCACGAATACGCCGGGGCATCTCTCGCCTCTGGTTGCGGGTTCTGCTGCGCCTGTCACCCATGGCCTTCCGGGCCCTACAGGGTTGTGGGGCTGTGGGGGACCGGGGCCTGTTTGCACTCTACCCCAAGACCAACAAGGATGGCTTCCGCAGTCGTCTTCCTGTCCCTGGGCCCCGGCGAAGTAATCCCCGCACTACCCAACACCTAGTAGCCCTGTTGGCAAGGTTTTGGGCCCTGTGCAAGGGCTGGAACTGGCGCTTGGCACGGGCCAGCCAGGGTTTAGCCTCCCGCTTGCCCCCTTGGGCTATCCACACACTGGCCAGCTGGGGCCTGCTTCGTGGTGAGCGGCCCAGCCGTATTCCCCGGCTGCTGCCACGCAGCCAGCGCCGGCTAGGGCCCTCTGCCTCCCGCCAACCACCACCAGGGACTCTAGCTGGGCGGAGATCCCGAACTCGTCAGTCCCGGACCCTGCCTCCCTGGAGGTGACTACCTCCAGCTCTTCTCAGCCCAAATCTAGAGCATTGAGCACTTTATCTCCCACTACTCAGTGAAGGTTCTGCGGTTCCAGTCCTCTCCACCTTTTCACCCCTCATTCCTCAGTTTATTTCCCCACTTCACCCACAGCCCTTTGGACTTCTAGACAGGCAGCCTCCTCCACTGTGGGGTCGGAAGTGACACTTTGTGTTCTCCCGGCACTCCTCCCCGACCCTAAGTTATTGCTGTTCTCCCGCTGTGTGTGCTCATCCTCACCTCATCGGCTCAGGCCTGGGGCCGGGGGTGGCAGTGGGTGGGGAGAGTCATGTTTTTTTTCTCTCTTTGATTTTGTTTTTCTGTCTCCCTTCCAACCTGTCCCCTTTCCCCTGCCAAAAAAAAAGAAAAAGATAAACACAAATAAAATATCTGAGCGGAACTGTACCTTTGGCCCAGGCTGCCTCTGTCTGCTTTGTCCTGCCGCCTAGCCTCCCCGGTATGCCCCGGTCTGGACCCTTGGTCCCCAGTTCCATGACCTTTTCACCCCATCTACGTTATCTCAACCCCTTTCACTCCTCACTCATTTTCTGCCTTCATAGCTTTGTTGCACCATTATCACCACCAGCTCAGGGATCAGGGCCCTTTTCATGGAACTTTTTGGGCCCACAGTTACCCTGTTTTTGTATTCCTTCCAGAGAATGCTCAGGTTCTGGGTCCTTTTGTCCTCCTCCCCTGCCTTTTCTCCCAACTCATTCCATATGTGGTTCCCTTCTGTCTGGGAGCTGAATTTCTCTCCTGGCACTTATCCTGGCATCAGGCATGACCCTAGAGGGTTGGGGGATTGGACTGAAAACCCTCCTCAGTAGGGGGTGATGAGCATGGGGCCAGGCAGAGAGTGGGGGAGCCATGGCTATGGGATTGGTTGTGAACTTGGAGTGGGAACTGAATGCGTGAGAGGCTGGGCTGGAGTGAGATCTGATCAGGGTGGCACTTGCTGGACCCTTGAACTTGTCAGGCCCTTCCTGGCCGCCACCTTGCCCCTTTCCCTTGTATGGCCCCAGTTGAGGCCACCACTTCTTAGCCATTTCTCAGCTCGGTGCTTATCCTCCTTCCCTCCCTCCCTGAGGTGCTGACTTCCTCTGTCTTTCCTTAGTTGTGTTGCTCTCGTCTGGGTATGTTGTGTCATTGGTTTTCTCACACACTCTTGTGCACACACTGTGTCTACTCACATGCTTCTCTCTAGGCTCTGTTTTCTCCCTCCCTGCATGATCAAAGCTTCTTTTATGTTCTCAGTACTCCATACAGATTCTCAGATCCCTGTCCATGAACTCTGGCTCTTCCTCGTGAGTTTCCCACGCAACTCTCCAAACATGCTGTTGGATCTTGTGTCTGCACCTCTTGCCCATGGAGAACCTTCTGATATCTCTCAACACAATCCCATCTCTCATGTCTGTCTGTGTACAGCTCCCCCCGCCCCCTCTGTCTAACATGTTTTCTGTTTCTCTCCCTCTCCCTGTCTCTGCTTGTGTCCTCTTCTCTCTCTTTCCCCTCTTCCCTGGTTGTTCCTTCTCCTCCTCTTCCTCCTTCTGCTCCTCTCCCCCGCCCCCATCTCCCCTTGGTCCGTCCACTGCATAGTCTAAGGAGCTGCAGATCAAGAAGCAGTTCCAGGAGACGTGTAAGATCCAGACTCGGCAGTACAAGGCTCTTCGAGCTCACTTGCTGGAGACCACACCCAAAGCTCAGCACAAGAGCCTCCTTAAGCGGCTCAAGGAAGAACAGACCCGCAAGCTGGCAATCCTCGCCGAGCAATATGACCAGTCCATCTCAGAGATGCTCAGCTCACAGGCGGTGAGGCCTGGGGTCCAGGGAGGGAGCATGGTGGAGGTTGGCCTCTTGTATTTCCATCTTGGTTATGGGAAGTAGAAGTGGTGGTGGGGTGTTTTTGGGAAAACTCATGCTTTCCCACTGTTAGTAACGTCTGCAATGATTTTTTTTAATCTCTCTCAAGTGTTTTCTGAAGGTCTTGACAAAGCCAGCCTGCCTCCTTTACCAAGAATCTCCCAAGGAAAGAGTGGCTATAATCTTTTTTCCTGGGGTCTGAATTGTTTAATTTTGTAAACAGGGAGCACATCAAAGTGACTGTGACTCTCAGGTCGATACACTCCGACTTCTGGAGGATTTTGAAGGTCGCTGTTCTAAAAGTGATCACATGTAGCACTTGAATGGGCCGCTTAAAATACACAGTAGGTTCAAAGTAAAAGCACCTCTATTTGTTGCCATTCTCTCACCCCCCCCTCTCAGTAACTCTTGTTAATAATTATTATTTAGGTCTTTTCCCAATGCATATTTGGAAACATAAAAAAATTTAACAAAAATGGAATTATACCTTACATACTATTCTCTAATTCTTTTTTCCACCTGAAGTATTTCTTGGACATTGTTCCATGTCAATACACATAGCTCGCTTTATTTTTAAACGCATAGAATTTTCCATGGTATAGATGTACCATCATTTATTTAACCCATCCCTTATTGGTGGACATTTAGGTTGTTTCCAGTATTTTGCTATTACAACGCTTCCGTGAACACCTTCGAGCACATGTGCAAGTATACCTGGGGGATAAATGCCTGGAAGTGTAATTGCTGTGTCACAGGGTATGACGACCTTTCATTTTGATAGATGTTGAGACTGGCTGCTTCTTGAAACCTTAGGGCCCAGGCCTACCTAGGGCAGGGGAGGACTGTGGGGGTAGAGGAGGAGGTTCCTAAAACTAGTTCTTCCTATTCTCCAGCTGCGACTGGATGAGACCCAGGAGGCAGAGTTCCAAGCCCTTCGGCAGCAGCTTCAACAGGAGCTGGAGCTGCTCAATGCTTACCAGAGCAAGATCAAGATCCGCACGGAAAGTCAGCACGAGAGGGAGCTGCGTGAGCTGGAGCAGAGAGTAGCTCTGAGGCGGGCACTACTAGAGCAGCGAGTAAGAAGGCTCAGCCTCCAGGACATGGTGGGGAGGGCAGGCTCTCCCCTACCCCAGATTCTCTAACCTCTATTCTGGGTGTCCCAGGTGGAAGAGGAGCTGCTGGCCCTGCAGACAGGTCGCTCCGAGCGAATCCGGAGTTTGCTTGAGCGACAGGCCCGTGAGATCGAGGCCTTCGATGCTGAGAGCATGAGGCTGGGCTTCTCCAGCATGGCTCTAGGGGGCATCCCAGCTGAGGCTGCTGCCCAGGGCTATCCTGCTCCACCCCCAGCCCCTGCCTGGCCCTCCCGTCCTGTTCCCCGTTCAGGGGCACACTGGAGCCACGGCCCTCCTCCACCAGGCATGCCTCCTCCAGCCTGGCGTCAGCCTTCTCTACTGGCTCCCCCAGGCCCCCCAAACTGGCTGGGGCCCCCAGCACAGAGCGGTACACCCCGTGGTGGAGCCCTGCTGCTACTAAGAAATAGCCCCCAACCCCTGCGGCGGGCAGCCTCAGGGGGCAGTGGCAGTGACAACGTGGGCCCCCCAGCTGCTGCCGTACCCGGGCCTCTGAGCCGCAGCACCAGTGTTGCTTCCCACATCCTTAATGGCTCCTCCCACTTCTATTCCTGAAGCGTGGGGTGGATGAGCAGATGCGGTGCGCAGGGGTGGGTGGAGGCCTGCCCAGGGTGGGGACAGGATGTAAGTCCCAGCTCCCCTCAGACTTCCTCATCTCATGAGCTTCTTGGGCTGGCCAGCGGCCCATGGCCAGCTTGGGCCTAGGTGCCTCAGTGCTGACCAGGAGCCCTGCCTCCCCACCATGGTGCCAGAGTCTCTCTCCATCATGATCCTGGGAAAGGAGGGAGATGTGCGTGTCAAATATTCATCTAGTCCCCCGGGGAGGGGAAGGGTGGGTCTAGATATATTATATTCAGAGAACTATAACCCCATAAAGTGGGGCCATGGACTGGGGATGCCAGGCCCCCTAGACCTGGGATGTGGCAGAGCAGATGTGGGGCCTGGGGTGGGGAGAATCTTGGGAGGAAAAGGCCTTCCTAAGAAAGATTAGGATGGGGTCTTGGGGTCAGAATGCCTAGGTCTCTCCATTTCCCCTTCGCTGTCTGATGTCCTGTGCCGTCTTGTCCTTTATCTTTTTTTTTTTTTTTTTTTTTTTTTTTTTTTTTTTTTTTTTTTTTTTTTTTTTTTTTTTTTTTTTTTTTTTTTTTTAATTAATGAGATCAGAGCTGGGGAAGGGGAATAGGGAAGGACTTTGGAAGGAGCTGCTCCCTGCCGTGGGGGCAGTCTTGGGAACCCCTCCCAGCTGCGGGGCTGGCACAGAGCCCCATGGCAAGCTTTTAATAAACTGTTGGTTCTTCTAACAGACCTTGGGACTCGCCCTTCCTGTCTGAGGTGTGTATTAAGGATTGTTCAATGGCCAATAATATTATATTTAAAACACTTAATTGGGCTAACAAAAAATTTCAGTAATTTTAGTAATTTCAGGCATGTGTGAATCCAAGACCTTAAAAGAGGTCATCAGTCCCTTGACTGTTTCAGAAGGTTACACACACCTCTGCGCGTGCACACACAGACACATATCTACACACACATGCCTCTAAGTCTTAGTTGACACAGCAACCTCAATGGCAAGAATTCCAGTCAAATTCTGAAGTGACTTCATTGGCTCTATTTGTAGCCAGAGACCTGGGGTGCTGATTGGTCAGGTCTAGGTCCTGTACCCTTGAAGGCTAAGCGTTGACCCGTTTGCTGAAGAAGGGAGAAGGAAGATATAACACCAGCTGTCCCTAAGTCATTTCATTTTGTGCTTTGCAGTCTTCCTAAGGCCAATTCACGTCCTCCCAACTAGGCATTAGGTTATCAGACATAGACTGATCCAAGCGGCCTGCTAGTCAGGCTGGAGGAAGGTGGATAGGAGCCATATTTATCTGACAGTCTGGCCACAAATTGGATGGCAGGGTCTTGAGAACAGGACTTCTTTGGAAAACTTGTGGGAAAGGAAAGGGAACCAGACCAAGGGTAAAGGTAGCTACTCCAGCTTCCCTGGCCCAAAATATGGGGGCGTTAAGTAAGCATAGGAGACCAATTTTAATGAGGTGATTCAAACAATCCTTTATTAAGTCTTAAAAAATAGACCCCTGTAGACAGCTTAAATTGAGAATATGAAGCTGAGAAGTAGGATCTTGGAGTCCGCTGAAGAAAGCTGCTGTTCTGTGAAGGCAGGGAGTGGAGGTAGGGGAATTCAGTTACTCTCGCCATCACTGCTTATGATGCCGCGCATGTGTGACCAGTCTGGGGGTGGCTGACGGGGCTGCTCTTCATCTGAGTCTAGCGTCCGGTGGTACAGCTCCCCTGGTGGGGCGGTTGATGATGACTTCCAGGCAGTGCGCCTGCGTGGCCGACCTGAGAGGAAGAAGCAGCAGGGAATTGGTTGTATGAGCAGGTCCTTCTTCTGGGGAATGAGTGGAAGCTCCTCACCTGCCCTCACCTGAACTGTGGATGATGTTGGTAATATCCAAGGAGGCAACCTCGGCTGCCTCCTCCCGCTGCTCCTTCAAGGCCCGACATTTCTCTAAGGAAGGGTTACCTGCAGCAGAAGAGGCTTGTGGTCCTCTGCTCCCCTAACCTCTTAGGCCCTCTCTGGCAGCCCCGGGGCACACCCAGCCTCACCCTTCATGCCCAGGGCTTCCAGCTCTGCCCGGAGGACACTCAGGCGCTCCTTGTGGGAGCGGCAGGAGCCCAGCAGCTTCTTGTAGTTTCGATGGGCACCACAGGCCCGAATGTAGCGCTTGAGCCTCATCACAGCAGGGTGGTCCTCACCAAGGCGGCTGGTGCTAGCCTGACCAGGAACAGCAGCAGCTGAAAGGCAGGGTCTGCCCTTTCCCTCAGGGTGACCTCCCGCCCCATCGTCACCCTCACCTTCCGGTCTTTGGGTTCCAGGCTGCCCTCTGAGGAAAAGGAGCAGCTTCGTGCCCGGTCTTTTCTAGAACTCTTCTTTGAAGAACGGTTCTTCCTTTCCCCCTTGGGGCTCCCTGCTGCCTCGCTGTCGCTCACCTCCCTCTCCGAGTCACTCTCCTCGCCATCCATACTGCCCTCTTTGGCTGTCTTCTCAGTGCCCTCTTTGGCTGTCTTCTCAGTGCCTTTGGTTGGTTTCTCCTTCCTCCGGTTATCTTTCCCATCCTCCTCCTTTTCCTCCTCCTCCTCGCTGCTTCCACTCTGTCTTTTCTTAACCTTCCACTGGGCCCTAGCCTTTCTTTTCCTCTGCTCTGGGGGCTTGACATCTCTGCATTTCTCCCCACAGTCGGCCACAGCTTGTTCCTTCTGTTCCTCCCCATCTCCCCAGTCTCCTAGCAGTCTTGCAGCCCTGCTTTTCTGTTTACAGTTTTCCTCCCGAGCTGACCTTTCCCCTCCATGTCTCTGGGCTCTGGGCTTCCAATCATCCTCCGCTTCCTCTCTGTTCGCTTCAGCTAGGGGCTCCTCCTCACTCTCCTTTTCACTTTCATGCTGACTGCTAGCGCCCTTCTTTCCCTTCTTTCCTGTCCTCTGCACAGGTTCCTCCTCACTGTCCTCACTCTCCTCCCTGGTCTGTTTTCTACTAGCGGAGGTCTTCTTGCCCGGTGCCTGCTTACTTGCCACAGGTTTCTTCCTAGACCTGCCTTTGCACACCTTTTCCTCGCCTTCCTCCTCTTCACTGCTCTCTTTCTTCCAGGTCTGTCTGGTTCTGGCAAAGCCCTCTTCCTCCTCACTGCTCTCCTTTTGTAATCCCATCTTTGCAGCCAGGTGCCTCTGCTGTTCTTCCTCGTCGCTGCTCTCAACTGATTTCTTTGTGGCTCGCCTGGCACTCCCCTGACCTGCACTGACTTTTGCTGCTGCCATCCCGTTGTTTGCTGAAGGGTCGAAGCAATCTGGACTGGAGACTGCAGAACTGGGCTCTGGAATGTGGAGAGAAGATAGGTTCCTCCTGACCCTTGTCCCTCCGTTTGGGATAGGTTGCCTCAAACCTTGTTCTAACAGTTAGATGGAGGGACAGACAGCTGTCAGTCCACCTGTTCCATGTTCTGACTTGCTGGCCTCCCCGCTTCATCTAATATTTTAGGACAGAAACTTGGACAGAAAATACTTTTTTGAATGAACTAACCGCGCAGAAGGCACTAACCTGACTCCGAATTGAAACGGAACCTTTTTCTCTCTGAGTCACTGCAGGGGGTGAGAGGCCGTTTCGCTTTCTTGGCAGGGTCTAGCTTCTCTTCCCTGGCACTCGCTTCATCCACCTGTGCGCACATCAAGAGGGCAAAACCTGTGCCAAGGTGGTGCTGTGGCCCCACCCGCTCTCAGGCCCCGCCTACTCCACAGCAAGCCACGCCTCCCGTGGTCCCGGCTCCCGTCCACACCTGCGTCTTCAGAAGCTCCTCCTCCACTAACCGCTTCAGCGCCTGTTTCTCCTCAATTTCCAAGTGGTCGCGGCCAACGTGAGCCAAGAACCGCCGCCGCACGATGGAGTGCGTGAGCGTGCTGCAGAGACACGGTGTCAAGGCGGAGCCCTTGCCCCGCCCCTGCCCGGTCCACTCCTAACTCCCAGTGCACCTGAGGTCCGGACGGCCTCGGAAGAGGCTGCGGATGAACTCCTGCATCTCCTCTAGCGCCATTTTGCTCCACCTGGGATTGGTGGCTCGCGCCTTTTTTCCGCCTCCGCCTGCGCGTTTGACACGAGTATGCGCACGCGCAATGTCGTGGAGCCGCGAGGTGGGGGACCGTTGCGTGTCGGCCGCGGGCCGCTTGGACCGAGAGCTGTGCCAGGCGAAATTTGCTTCCTCTGGGCAGTTGGAGGTCTCGCGACTTCTTCCTTTTAACTTTTAAAGTTTTTAAAGCTTTTAAAGCTTTTAAAGTTCTTGTTAAAACCAATTCGGCGCCGGCAACCTCTGAGTATGCTGTGTAATCAGGTCGCGACACTGCCTCTGTCCCTGTTCACGGGAACCAGCCAGAACCTCTGTTATTTATAGAGGGAGGAGAAAACGGGGTGAGGGGTCCTGGTCCGCAGACTCCTTGGGGAAAAGTCTTGTGGTTTCAAATCGCTAAACACAGAATCGGCGAGGGCGCGCTGCAGCCGCCGCCATCTCTGTGACGTCATCGCGTCGCTGCGACGCCATCTTCGGCGTCGCCCCTGGAAGGAAAGTTCTCTCGGTATTTCCCCCAAGAGGCCGTCTGTGTGTGACCACTGGCGCGGGGTACGCCGGGAGTTGTAGTCGCAGCCGACACGGCCTTGTGAGTCTCCGGAAGCGGAGGCGTGAGAGAGGCCCCGCGGAGCCAGCTCCGGGTAGCGGGACTCCAGACCGTGCTGGAGCTCTGCTCCCAGGGCCGGTCATGAATGGGCCGGCGGACGGCGAAGTGGACTACAAGAAGAAATACCGGAACCTGAAGCGGAAGCTCAAGTTCCTCATCTATGTGAGTTCTGGGGTGTGGAGGGTGGGGCCTGGCGCTGGTAGGGCCTCCGTTTACCCACGTGCAAAGGAAATAGGGTGCGCAGTCCCCGGGTTCCAGAACCCTTTACAGGTGACCGTTGGCTCAGCGACCGCTTGCCTGTAATACAGGAACACGAGTGTTTCCAGGAGGAACTGAGGAAGGCTCAGAGGAAGTTGCTAAAGGTGTCCCGGGACAAGAGGTGAGATGTGCGGAGCAGGGAGAGCGGAGGGTGATGTGGGTCGGCATTTGGACCCGGCCCTAGAGTAGCGCCACAGACGCATGCCTGCCTGCCTTGGGGCTGCTTCGAAAACCCATCGGGCCCCCTCGGAGGGAGGCGATCCGGGACTGTTGCTGAATACCAGTAAACACTGTTCTCCCTGCCTCTTGCCTCAGTTTCCTCCTAGACCGACTTCTGCAGTACGAGAACGTGGATGAAGATTCTTCTGGTGAGCAAGGTCATGAAAAATTGGTGGAGGACATGGCTCCTGGCAGTTCCACAAGCTTCCAGGGCCCCTCCCTTTAGGTTGTGGAGTCTGATGCAGCTTCCAGTGGTTCTTGAGCCTCGTTGGTTGCCCTCCGCCTCTGCCGTTCTTTAGCGAGTTTCTTGAGCTTCTGTTGCCTCTCAGGCACTGTGCTTTGCACAGGGGATACAGTGGTAAACAAAATGGACAAAGCCTCTTGGAATTGTATTCTAGGTGGGGGTAATAAGTTTGCAAAGAGATAAACAGGATTTCAGATATCAGTAAGGACTTGAGAGGAATAGTCAGCATATTGTGTTAGTGATTGGAGTAAAGCAGGAATTGGTAAACTTTTTGTAAAAGACCAAATGATACTTTAAGGTGGGTAGAACATACAAACTTTGTCCCAACTACTCTGTTAATGTAGGTGCAAAAGCAGCCATAAGTATTATGTAAACAAATGTGTGGCTGTGTTTCAATAAAACTTTATGGAAATAAATATGTGAATTTCATATAATTTTCACATATATTGAAATATTTTCTTTCGATTTTTCTCCATGTAAAAATGTAAAATCAGGCCTACCCTGGTGGAGTAGGGGTTAGGTTTGCCACCTCCAGCCAGGTGTAGTTCACATACATCTGAAGGACTCAGGGACCAAGATGAACAACTAAATAAAATAAAGTGCGTCTTCCTCCTGTCTCTTCCTGCCTGCCTCCACTCACCTTCATTTCTGCCTGCACCTTTAAAAGAAAAAATGTAAAACTCATTTTTCGTTTATACATTTTAAAAAGCAGGTGACAGGCTGTGCCTCCATAGTGTGAATGCTCAAGAAAAGCCTGAACATAATGTTTGAGTCGGGACTTAGATAGGAAGAAACCAATCTCATGAGAGAGATTTCCAGGCAGAGGGACTGACAGCAGATGCCTGAGGGAGGATGAGCAGGCTTATTTGAAGAACGGGACTGAAGCTTATAGATTTCAAACTTTTTTGAGTACTCATTACAATCAATAATACACTTTACATTAGGGCCAATTCCCTATGTGTATGCTCACTTATAAATCTAAATGAAACAATGCTGATAACAGTCATGCTGTGTAATTTGTTCTGATACTTTTTTAGACTGCTTTTTTTCATTTAATGGTGTTTGCAAACCAGCAAATTGAATTTATAATCCAGTGATGAATTGAGACCCACAGTTTGAAAAGGCCCTGAGTTGGTCATTCGTGGGTCTGTTTCACAGTGGTGTCTTCAGAAGCCAGATCCCATGCCGTCACCTCTTTCCATGGTGCCTTTAGACATTGGTCTAGAGCAGGGATCAGCTGACAACAGCCAGCCATGCTGCCTGTTTTTGTAGGGACTGTTTTATTGGAACACCCATTTGTTTACACATTTTAGGAGAATTATAAATGAGGTCAGAGAAGTAGGAAGAAGTCTGGTAACTTCATAGCAAAACATTTGGCTTTTATTTTTACCTGCCAGTACCTTCCCTAAAAACTTCCAATTAACTCCCTTTTGAAAAGAGAACTTAGGGCAGGAGGCATGAGAAAACCCAGCATATTCAGTTAGAGTGGGCTAAGTCTAGGAATCAGTACCAGAGATGTAAGCCACCACCAAAGAAACCCGCAATCTGAGACAAGAGAGTTCTGTTAGAGCTGACAATTAACTGGGCCGGAGCGATTCTGGAAGATGAGTAGTGACATTTAATCTGCTTCTTAGAGCACCTGAGCAGACATATTTGGAATGGCATATATCACAAGGAGTTATTTGTTAAATGAACGATGGGCCTTCTTAGTAGAAGCACAAAACTTGGAAGTTTCTTTCTGAGGAAATATATTGGCATGATGTACAGAGTACAGCTTGCTTGGGACACCAGAAAGGTAGGCTGAGACCAGATTAACGAAGCGCTTCGTATGCTTGCAGGCAGTGGAAGACATCAGGAAGAAACTCCGGGTGTATGTTTTGTCATTTCTTGGATTGAAATGGATAGTAGGTGGCAGGAGAGATGAGATTGCTTAGCATGTGATTTTGCTGTGGTGGTGGCCTGACCATCTTGTGATGGGGCTCAGCGCGTAAAAAGGTGTAGGGGAGATTTAAGGGGGAGCTTTAGAGAACTCTGGGTTGGGTTGTGGCGCAGAGACAGAAGCTAAAGGCCGCTCAGAGGCAAATAAGGAGAGAATAGCATAAAATAGTCAAGGAGTCCGAGACCTGGGTTCAAGTCTCAGCTCCAGATCTTGCTTTCTGAACCTCAGTGTCCTCATCTGGAAAGTAGAGGCGATGCCCCCTTCCTCCCTGTGTGGCTGTGGAGGTGGTGGTTATAAAGGGCTGTTCAGAGCTGGGCACATAGTAAGGGCTTGACGAGTGTATTGTCGTAGAGAAGCCCAGACAGAAAGTGGGGTTGTAAGGGACTTTAAAAACATTTTTTTTTAGAGGAAAGGTGCAGGCAGGAATGAAGGCAAGCAGAGATAGGAAGAGAGGAGGAAGAAGCACTTCATTTTATTTAGTTGTTCTTCATGGTTTTCACCCCAGTCCCAGGTCTTATTCCTGGTCCTTGGAATATGTGGTCTGCGCTCTTGGGCAAAGGCAGGTGACCAAACCACTACTCCACTAGGGTATACTACATTTATTTTTATTTAGTTATTCATCTTGGTTGTTACCCATGGCAGTGAGACATGAACTCTGGTCCTTACACTGAACTGCACTTGTCTGGAGGTGGCACACTTAACTGCCACTCCACCAGGGTGCACCGTAAAGAATGTTTTAAGAAGCTGGGGAAGCTGGATTCCCCAGAAAAGCACACATCTATAAACCTGCAGTCATAAAACTGATATCACACTACTTTGACTTAGATGGGGACCTCTCCCACATACACACACTGACCAGCCTTCCCCCCTCACAGACTCAGATGCCACAGCATCTTCAGATAACAGCGAGACAGAGGGGGCACCCAAGTTGTCGGACACACCAGCCCCCAAGAGGTGAGAAGCCATCATTCTTGGGTGGGGGAAGGGGGCACCTGGGTTTCTTAGCTGCCTCTGACCTCCTCCCCTGTCCTTTCTCCAGGAAGAGAAGCCCTCCACTGGGGGGTGCCCCCTCCCCCTCCAGCCTCTCCCTGCCTCCTTCAACAGGGTTTCCCCTTCAGGCCTCCGGGGCCCCCTCCCCATACCTGAGCTCGGTGAGTTGGGGTCAAGGGTGATGCGTGGTATCTGAGATGCCTGGGAATAAGGTGGGCGTCGTTTGGGCAGAGGGGCCAGGCCTCAGGGTGAAGCCGGCCCAACTGGGGACCTCTGCCTGGGTGTGGCCAGCAAGTGTCCCTTGGAGGGGTGTGAGTCGGGGCTGCCCATTTCTCTCTGGTGTAGGAATGGGGGACAGACATGACTGAGGAGAGCAGACCCCAGGACAAAGTCCTGCTGCTGTCCCCTCCCCTTCTGTTCTTAGGAGCCACACTCATCACCATCTCTTGTTTTCCCATTCTTCCTTCTGTTTGCATTTCTTCCCTTCACCCCCACCCCGTCTGCTCCATTCCCATCTCCATCCCCCACTCCCACCTGCAGCTGGCTTCCCCCCCCTACCCACCATTCCCTTCTGACTACCTGGCCCTGCAGCTGCCCGAGCCCAGCCCCCTGAGGCCCAAGCGGGAGAAACGGCCCCGCCTGCCCCGGAAACTCAAGGTACCCTGATTTGGGGGTGTTAGGGAGGGGCCAGACGGCAGGAGGACAGCCATCTGAGGGTGGCTCAAGATGGATGGGGCCTGTCCAAGAACTCTGAGCAACTGATCTGGGGCTACGGCGGTCCAGCCCAGGGCTCGGGCCTGAGGGGCAGCTTAGAGAAGTCCTGGCCCACAGACTTGGTGTGGAGACAAGTTGGGCAGGGCAGGGCCAGCCTCAGGGCTTGGAGTGAAGCCGCCGGGGACCCACGCTGACACTACTGCAGTGTGACTAAAGACCAGCTTCACCCTCCAAGGTGTCCTGTGATGCCAGGCACCCCCAGAGGAAGGGCGGAGTGGTAAGGGCTAGAGTCCGGCCAAGGCTGCCCCAGTTAACAGTCATGTGACCTTGAGCACAGGTGTCTCTGATCCTCTAAGTAGATCTTGGATTCTTGGTCTGTAAAGTGAATCATCAGCAAGTGTTTATGGAGTGCTGCTATGTCCCAGGCACCGTCCTGGGAGCTGCAGATTCTGTAGAGAACAAAAATCCCTGCCTTCTTAGGGACTCTCTTCTAGCAAGATAAGCAGAAAGTAGACAAGAGAAGTGTGTGCCTGTGCAGAGCAGTGGCGTCCAAGAGAAGCACCTGACACGTATGGGACTGAGCTGTGATCTGTGGTGGTGCTTGGTCAGAGAGGGGAAATGGGAACAAGCCGTGTGGCTCTCTGAGATGGTGTCTCCATCAGGGAACACATCTGTGCTGCGGCCCTGAGGAGGCCGTGTACTTGGCTTGTTCAGGGCCCAGCAAGGGGGCCGGCGGTGAGGAGAGGGGTCCGAGGGCAGGTCAGAGAAGAACAGCTCGAGAGCGTGCAGGGCCACGCCGCTGGGGCGACTTGGGCTCCTGCTGTGAATGAGCCGGGAGCCATGGGCCAGTGGTGGGGGGGCCCGACTGGCTTGCGAACACAGTTGCTGACGCTGCTGTGTGAAGAGTAGACAGGGTGGGGGTCCCGATGGAAGCGGGGAGATCAGTGAGGGGCAAGTGGCAGTGCGGGGCAGTGAGAGTAGGGCTCGGGGCTGTGTTGAAGGGACCCCGGGAGACCTGTGCGGGCTGCAGGAAAGCAGCACGAGGGGACTCCAGGCTTGGCACTTGAGCCCCTGAAGAAGCGGAGCGGCCATTTCTGAGATTGGCCCAGTGGGTTTGGGAGGGAAGAAGAGCGCAGTTTAGGACACAGTGAGATGCTGCCTGGAAACGCCCACGACGCTGTGGGCTGACGTGAGCCTGGGCTTATCGGCTGCGTGCTTGGAGTCTCCTGGTGGGGCACGGAGAAGAGGGAGGTCTGCTGTGAGCCCGGGAGAGATGAGGTCACGGAAGGCTCGGTGCCCTTCCAGCTCGGAATCCCAGGAACAGGAGCCAGGCTGGGCAGCTCACAAGCTGGCAGACTGTAGACTCGAGGCTGGTGGGAGGCCATGTTGGTGGTGGTTCTGGAGTTCTAATCCCAGTTCTTCCTATGTGACCGTGGCCCTTTGCTCTGCTGAGCAGGCTTTTTCCTTCTGACCTGTGAGACAGGATGGTGAGAAGAGAGGAGTCAGTGGAGCTGATGCCACGGGTAGACGGCATGTAGACATGACAGGTCGGGACTTTCTGCTTGGTGCCAGGTCTGAAGAGCGGTGTCCGGAGCTAGTTTCTGTTGCTTGAGAGGGGCCCACCCAGCCATTGCTGTGAGTGGGGGAGGGGTAAGGTGGGAAAGGTAAGGAACGTTCCAGCCCTGCTTCAGGGAGGGAGACAGGGACACGACAGAGGTGCCGTTTGGGTGGGAACAGAAGCGAGAGAACAGCATGGGACGGAAGGGTGAAGGCAGGGGTGGTTACAGAAGGCCTCAGCACCTAGACAAGACATTGCCCTAAAGGAGGTGGCGTCTGTGAAGCTTCTGGCTGACTTCGTGTGAAGAGACGGGAGCCAGTCAGTCTGAATGGGGGGAAGGCTGTGAAGACCGAAGCGGGGCTGTCCAGAGCCTGGCCTTCAGTCTGATCTAGCCAGCTTTGAATTCAGTTCTCTGCAGCTCACTGTGTGGCCTTGGGCACGTCATTTACTGCTCTGAGCCTCAGCTCTCCTCTCTGCTGGAGTGGCTGTGAGGACAGAGTGAGTTAAGGCTAAAAAACACTCGGCCCTAGTGCCTGGTCCCTGTAAGTGGTAGGTCAGCATTAACTCAGTCATGCGGAGGCCGCCATCCAATGGGTTCAGGCCGGGTAGGACATGAGGACTTGATGGAGAGGTGGTAGTTCAAAGAATGGGACGGTCCCCGTGCAGCTGTCCTCAGTCGTGCGTGTGCATCTGCTCCGGGCATACACAGGCACAAGGGTGTGTTCAGAGCAGGGCCTCCCATCTGTCATCAGTCCCGCAGACTCCTGCACCCCAGGACAAAACCCACGCGGGCCAAGTGTCACAGCCATCAGATGGGCCCCTGCAGGGCCATGTAGAAGCGTTCCCTGCCACCCCCACCCAGGGCCAGACTGGATACCACCCTGTAGGAGCCTGGCAGGCCTATTGCATTAAGACCTGTTTCCTCCTCTGCCTGGTGATTTGGCCCCCCTCCCAGGGTGGTCAGAAGGGTCGGAGATTCACGGAAGCCAGCGGACATAGTAGGTGCCCAGCTGTGCCCACAAGCAAAGCCTGAGGCCCACAGAACTCTCGGGGGTTTGGGAAGACCTGACAAGGGTGGGGCTGGAGGCTTGGGCAGGACAGGCCACTTCCCAGCCTCAGAGGACAAAGCAAGACTTTTGACAAGTAAAAAAGGACACCAGGTAGAGGGAGCAGCCTTCTCAGACATGCCTCACCGGCCGTGCAGGAGTGATGGCGCACGCAGGTCTGCGTTACAGGCATCTGGCTGCAATGTGGAGGAATTGCTGGGTCAGGGGAGGCTGGTACCGTAGCCCAGGTGAGCCAAGAGGAGGACCTGGCCAAGGTCATTGGCTGTGGGGATCCCAAGGAAGGGCGCACACCCAGAAGCCTCACACGGGGTGAAGACTGCTGACCTCTCCACTGATCTAGTGAGTCCTGTGGTAGAGGGGGCAGCGGCAGCCAGTGGTGGCCGGCAGACACTCAGGCGGACTCTGGCTCCAACTGCTGCTGCAGGGGCAGCCGGCGAGCCTCTCTGGCGTCCTCTAGGACCCCCAGCCCTGTATCCATCAGCACCCTTGGCCCTAGAGTCCTAAGGGCTGAGGGGCGACAGGCCCCCTGACCCCAGCAGGGGCTGGCCAGCTGTGTCCACTGCCCCTTGAGGGAGCCTTTGCCCTGTCCCCATCCGCCAGCCCCCTGGGAGTCCCGCTGCCTCCTGACAAGCTCCCCCTGTTTCTTCCCCTGCTGCAGATGGCGGTGGGACCCCCCGACTGCCCTGTGGGAGGGCCGCTGACCTTCCCAGGCCGGGGTTCTGGGGCCGGGGTGGGGGCAGCCCTGGCCCCGCTGCCCCCCCCTAAAATGCCCCCCCCCACGATCCTGAGCTCCGTCCCTCGGCAGATGTTCAGCGACGCCGGCAGTGGGGACGATGCCCTGGATGGGGATGACGACCTGGTGATCGACATCCCGGAGTGACCCCCCGCCCAGGCCCTGCCCAGCATTCTGAGCAGCACTCACAAGCCCGGCTTCTGCAGAGACGTTTATTGACGCCCAGTTGCCATGCTGCGGCCACTGACAACCAGAAAAGGCGGGAACATGCGCGAACCTTCTCCCGGAAGGCGGGCCTCCACCAGGAGGGCAGGGGTGCCCTCGTGTCCCAGCCCCACCCGGGGGACAGCTGTTTGAGTGGCCAGGAGCACCTGCCACCTCTCGGAGAAGCGGAGACCCTGCAGCGGCCCCTCCTTTCAAGGGCAGCTGTGCGGGGCTAGTTTTGCTTTTGTTTGAATGAAGATTCTGTATTAAAGGAGTGACTGTTTTCTGTCCTTTTCTTTTGGGAAATGTCCTCCTCCGAACCCCTCCTAATCCATCCTCCTCCCTGGGGGAGGGGGTGGGCAGCCTGGAGAGGCAGGAGAGAGGAGCAGCAGCTGGGCCTGGGCAGGGGCACTGGCAGGACACCCCCTGCGGTGCACGCAGGTCGTGGTTTGCATATTTGCATGTAGCGAGTCAGGCAGGAGGAAGTTTGCATATGTGAGTATGATCTCCACAGCCCCTCACAAGACAGACCCACGGTCAAGAACTAAGACAGGTAGTATGGGGCGGGGCCTCCACCCAGTGTAAACGTGCAACACACTCGTGCGAAGGTTGGGGATGGGGCCGGCCCCAAGGGGGCAGTGCTGGGCAGCTGACGTCCTGCTCAGGCTGAGGGGAGGGTCCCAGCCGCTGCAGGCAGCTCGTTGGTCAGGGTGTGCCAGCGCTCCAAAGCTGTGTCCGGCTGCTGTAGACAGTCCCTCCAGTGCTTCCGGGCCTCTCCCTGGGCGCCTGGCCCCAAGGACACGCCACCTGGGGAGCAGGTAGAAGCAGGCAAAATCAGGACCTTTCTGCTAGCCTCCCCTCCATCAGTACCACTCACCTATGAAGTCGTTGGATTTGCCAATGTCATAGTCCCAGACTGTGACTTCCAGGGTCTTGGTAGCCAGAGTGGACAGCTCCATCTCATAGAAGAACTCCTGGGACAGGACAAGCCACACCTCCATGAGGCACTGCACACCCCCACCCCCACCCCCACCCCCAGTCCACTTCATTTCCCTGCCCCAACACCTCATTGAATTCTGGGTTTAGCGTCTTCTTCCTCACACATGTTTTATGCTTGGATTTCTTGTCCACATCTGGCCTCAGGTACCTGCCGAGGAGTGGGGTCAGGGTGGGGGAGTGAGTCAGGGTCATACCAGGCCCCAGAGGAAGATGGGGCAAGGGTCCAGCGCCCTGGGGCCTGGAAACTGGACAGGATGAGGACTCACGTCTTGACGTAGGGGTCGGAGTAGCCATTGACATCCATGGCAGCCAGGTGGGCACAGCGCACTATGCCCACCAGCAGCCCCCGGCGCTGAGAACTGAAGCTGAGGCTCAGCAGGATGCGCCCGCGCTCCTCCAGCAGCCCAGGCCCCTGTTCCAGCTGTTCCAGCTGCAGGGCAGTTGCAGGTATCAGCCCGCATCCTGCCACCTCCCTCCCAGACAAGGTCCCTATGAGCTATCTCACCTCCTTCAAGTAGCAGGAGATGCCCCTCAGCGCTGCAGACATGGAAGAGGGCGAAGCCAGCTGAGAGGGCAAAGAGAAGTTTCTGGAAATCTGGCCTCACTGGGTCCTCCCCCTGGGACCCTGCAACCCGACACTAACCGGGACCTGGCGCTCCAGGCAGATATTAAAATGCTTCTTCTGTGAAGGCTTGAGGCGGCGGAGGGGTACACGGATCTCCCCAATGAATTCGTTGTGGCTCAGCTTGTCCTCATCACAGACAGAGATCCTGGCCAGGAACTGCAGGGTCAGGACCTCCCAGGGCATCTGAGCCCTGCTCCACGTGGACAAAAGGTCCACCAACCACACACTGAGCACCTGAGGCTGTTCTCAGCTCTGCCTTAAGTACTTCCCACCTCACTTGAAGCTGCTGTTCCTGGAGGTCATGGTGAACGCCAGGCCAGGATCTGGAGGAGGGTGCTCTGACCTCTTCCTCTACCCCCACCCTTCCACCCGTTCAGGAACCCCCATGCACACTGCCTCTGCCCCGCCCCCCCACTCCCGCCTGGGACAGGATCCCACTGAGTGTGCACAGGGAGTGCTGCTGGGCACTGATGGATGTGGGGCACAGATGCAGGGTGTGAGAGCTACAAGGGCCTGGAGCCCTGAGCATCCGATCAGAAGCGCAGATCTCAAGCTCCTGTCCTTTTCTGTGTGGAGCAGGGAGCTGGCCACTGAGAAGTGCTTGTACCCACCATCCCCTTCCTCAGTCCCCTGTGCTGTGTCGTGTGGAGGTGTTCAAATCCCAGCTCAGCTATTTAGCAGCTCCCCGTGTGACCCTGGCCAAGTCACCTAACCTCCCAGAGCTTTAGTTCCCATCCATAGAGTGGAGATACTGGCGTCCCACCTCCCATGAGGATCAAGTGAAGTTAATGTAAAACCTAGTGGCCCAGGACTGGACACAAGCGAGGGTTCACGTCCACAACATGGGGCCAGCCTTTCTGGTTCTGCCTCCGTCCTCCCTTCCAGCCTATCCCATACCCAGCACCCAGATGTCTCTGGACATGGCCCCTGACTCTGCCAGGGCTCCCCATTGTCTTAGAATCAAGGGAACTGTCTCCGGCCAGCATGTGCTACTCCTCCCTCCAGGGACTCCCCTCAGCTCCGCCTCCTCAGGAGACACAACACGTTTCTTCTCCCTGAAGACTTCACTGCTTAGATGGTAGGGAAACTGAGGGAGCAGTGGGAAGACCCCCACTGCATAGGGCTGACTTAAGTCAGGGGTTCTGAGAAGAAGCCTCAGTGAGCAGAGAGAGATTTCAGGAGGGAGAGCCTCAGGGATGAGTGGGGTTCAGGCCAGCAGGAGAGGAAGGGGTGCCTTCTGAGCAGAAGGGACATAAGAGGCAAAGGTCAGGAGTTGCTAGGCTGATCAGTCTGAAGAGGACAGCCCTCTGCTGGAGGTGCAGTAGGAGACACTTGGGGACTTGGTGGGCAGGGATACCAGGGACACATTTTGGTAGCAAAAAAGGTTGTTGAGCATTTGAGGGGCTTATTGGGAGAGAGATCAACCAACCAAAGAAGGTCCCAGTGATCGCTGTGCCAGAAGAGATGCTGAGCTGGAAGCCCTGTTAACAGGGTGGCGGGAGCCCTCACCTGAGCACCTTGTGGGTGATATCATCATCTGTGATCCCACTGTATGTCAGGTCCTCGTTCCACACAGGATTCAGCGTGTTCCTCTGGGTCTTGGTTTTAAGCTTATTGGCCTGAGGCACAGGGGGCAAAGGTTGGGGAGATGGAGGACAGACCCACAGTGGGATCAGGCTGGGGGAGAGAGGCGCCCAGTACCTTGCAGGCTCCAGGCAGCAGGTGCAACTTGACATAGGGGTCAGCCAGGCCATTGAAATCCATGGGCTTGAGGCCCTGCCGAGGAGGGGAGGGAGGGAGAGCTGTGAGCTGGATCCTTGGGGTGTGCAGAGCCAAGAAGAAAGGTGTTGGCCCGGGGAGCCAAGGGTCTGGCCTGGGGAAGCACAGGGAGGACAGAACCCACCCTCCCAGCGTGGCGGCAAACAGGGCCGAGGCTTGCAGGCAGGGAGCACCCACCTTGGCCCTGAGGATACTACAGTGCAGCGTGCAGGAGGCCTGGTCGTAGAGAAGATCAAACTCCAGGGTGCCCAGGGCGGCTGGACAAGAGGGAAAAGGTGGCGTGAATTGGCGTGTAAGGACAGGTGTGTGTGAGACCAGCAGGCCGGCTGTGTGTCGGCTGAGAGTGCCTGCATGTCTGTGTCTGTCAGCCTGTGAGCGTGTGCGCGTCTGGGTCCCTGACTGGGCCGCTGCTGGGGCTGTGTGGGTGGCTGAGTGTCTCAGCAGAAATATTGAATATTGAGCCTTGCTGACTGCAGCTGTGGCGGCAGTGTCCACCACCTCCCTGCACACACCCAGTGGGCATCCTCTTGCCGCAAGCCCGGAGGCCCCTCCATGAGCCGCCTAGCCCACAAGCCCCCAGGCCCGTCAAGCCCCCAGACTCACTGTTGTCATCCGAGTCATAGCTGTCCACCTCAGCTCCATCCTCCGGCGTGGTGGCACCCAGGAGGGCTGCAGGTGGGGCCAGGGCCAGTGGTGCCAGGTGTGCAGGCGTGTCCCCGAAGCCACCCGCCCCCCCTTCGGGGCCTGGTCCCAGGCGGGGGAAGTAGTCTGAGATCTGGCGGATGGGCCGGATGGGTCCAGGGGACACGTTGATGGCCATGTGCTCCTGGATGTTGATGGTCATGCGGTCGCCCCTGCGTCCCCTCATGCAGCACCTCTGGCTGGGGGAGGGAGGTGTGAGGGCGTTTAGGTCTGTTGCCTGAGGACCAGAGGGCAGCCTCCCGGTTCTGCCACGGTTACCCTCCCAGGTGTGGAGGGAGCGCAGTCTGTGCCCACTGCCAGGCAGGCAGGAGGCCTGGCTCCAGCCCCCAACCCAGAAAGCTCTGAGCTCTGCCTCAGCCTTGCCCACTTTGGTAAAGAGTGTCCCTTGGTCATCTTCCCAGCCTCTGCCCCTCATTCTGGGTTTCTGGCTGCTCCTGAACCCTGCTGCACACCCCGCGCGCCCCCAGCAGCCTGGAGGCCCCTCCGGTCTCCCTGTCCACCCTGCACCAGGCGCGGGGCTGGTCTGGCTGTCACCCTGCCCTGGAGGCTTTCACTTCCCACGCCCCTTCACTCCACCCCAGGATCTGCTTGCCCACGCTCCGCCCCACTGCAGCCCAGGTGGGGACCCCGCCTCAGAAGCCTGCTCGGGAGGAGACTGGCTCTCCAGAGAAGCCAGGACTGCAGCCTCCGGGAGCTCACCATCCCCGGCAGCACGCACAGACTGGCACTCCCCTTCCTCTCAGCGCCCCCTTCCCCCGCAGCCCAGCCCCTGCACCTGTCTCCGTGCCTCCAACAGGTGCCGAGCGCAGGGGGGATGGCGGGTGCAGGCTGGGCAGCGGCGACCGGCGGCTCCCAGAGCGACGGGCGACGCGCGAGCCTGGGGAGAAGTCCGGCTGTGCCAGCCGAGAGGGAGGGAGCCGAGAAAGTGCGGGGAGGAGGGGGTGAGCGCGGGCAGGCGAGGAGGCAGCCGGCGCCCGCAGCGGGGGGCGCCCGAGCTGGGGAGGGGGCGGGACTCTCCGCCGCGCCCGCCGGGCACCCACACTCACGGGCAGCAGGCTGGCACACGCATCTTGCACGGGCACTCCCGCGCACACGCTGTGTCCACGTGCACACGCTCACGCCAGGCACGACCCAGACTCGCGCTGGCACACTCACCCCGTAGAACTTCGCGCTCACAGTCTCGCAAACACCCGGGCTGCCTGCGCCACCGGGAACCGACAGTGAGGACCACGCGGGCTTCACCAACTCCTCCCGCCTCCAGGCCGCCGCCCCAGCCGAGTGTCTCGTCCCGGCTTTTTCTCTTCCCTCGGGGGTCTCCCGGGGCCTGACCACCCGCCTAGTTGCCATGGCGACGCAGGGTCCCCCCTCCCCCCCCGCGCATCCTCATGCCCCTCCCTCTCGGAGCGCGCGGAGGAGGGAGGAGGGCTCTGGGGCCTCCCGTACCCTTCTCCGTAGGGGCGGGGCCTGCGGGGCGGGACTTAGAGATCCGCAGTGACCTGGGGGCGGCCAGGACGTGGGGGTCTGATCTGCCAGTTGTCGCTGACCTGGGTCTCTGGGTCACCCAAGGCTGTGGTTTCCCCACGCCTGCTCCCTTTGGCTGTTCAGGCGCCCTCTCTCTCTTGGGACCCAACTCAGCTCTCAAGGGCCGGCGTCCCCATCTTAGGGGTGGAATTTCCTCTGGGAATCCACTCTCCCTTTCTCCACCCCCTACTCTCTGCATTTCGGTCCCTCAGATGGGGAGGGGCATCAGACTCCCTAGAATGCCCTCGAGGCCTGCAGTCCGGAGCCCTGCCACCTGCCTGTCAAACTCCAGCTCAAGCCCCTTGCTCTCTGCCTCCTTGAGTTCAAACCCTCACTTCTCTATCGCCGCAGGCCTTCCACCAGCCTGCAAGGTCACCTGCAGTCCTACAACTCATCTGGACAAGTCAGGCCTCAGGCCTCTGCATCTTTGCTCACAAAAGCACCTCTGCCTGGAAGACTTCCAGGAACAGCCTGAGTCTCCTTTTCATAGGAATCTCCCTCCCCAAAGCTACCTCTGACTCAACTCTGCCGACACCAGTTTGTCATGCCTGTTGATATTTGTCTCCCTTACCCCCACCAGAGGTACCACAGTGAGCAGATGCTGCCCCAAGTTGGGCTTGGCCCTAAACTGGCATCGCTGAATGCTGTGGGTTAATGAGAGACACGCAGTTGCACAGCGCTGTGAATATGCTCAACGCCACTTAAAATTATATTAATGTAAATGTACAGCAGCTCCAATGTAAACGTGGTTGTGTGGATTTTACCACAATTTTCTTTTTAGAGGAAAGGTGCAGGCAGGAATGAAAGCAAGCAGGCAGGCAGAGAGAGGAAGAAGCAGCAGTTTATTTTACTTTCATTTTAGTCATTCACACTGGTTCTCCCCCCCGACCCCCACCCCCACCCCCAGACCCAGGACTTGAACTCAGGGGAATGCGGCCTGTGCTCCAGGTGACTGACCTAACTGCTGCTCCATCAGGGCGCAGCCCACCATTTTTAAAAAATGAACAGCCCAGAGATACCACTTGCTGCCTATCAAGTAGTAACATTCCAAGCACCTGTGGACACATGATGTTGGCATGGCCATGGGTAAACGGCACCTGTTTCCAGAGGCCAGTCTGATGGGAATACTGAGATAGAAGCTACGAAAGCTCTCTGAACCAGAAATTCCACTGGCCCATTACCAAATACTAGAAGTTCAAGGTTTATTAACTGTAGCATGTTTGCAAGGACTAATGATTAGAAACAACCTACATGTCCAAGAACAGGAGACAGATTCAATTGCCGTTTTTTTAAGGAAAAGTGCTGGCAGAAATGAAGGCAAGCAGAGGCAGGCACGCAGGAGGAGAGAGGAGGAAGAAGCACTTTATTTTTATTTAGTTGTTCATTTTGGTTGTCCACCCCCTCCCTAGGATGCGAACCCTTGTTCTAAGGATGCATGGGGACTGTGCTCTTGACAGAAGGCAGCTAACCAAACTGATACTCCACCACGGTGAGCCTTTATTTTCAAGAAAAGGCGCAGGCAGGAATGAAGGCTTTCAGAATCGAGCAGGCAGGAGGAGAGAGGAGGAAGAAGCATTTTTATTTACTTTTATTTTAGGTGTACATCTTGGTTGGTCCCCCTCTCCTGCCCTAGGACTTGAAAATGGGCCCTTGGCATGTTTGTGGACTGCGCCAAACCATGACTCTGCCAGGGCACGTCAATCGTGTATTTTTTTTTTTTTAAAGGGCAGACAAGAATGAAGGTGAACAGGCAGGTAGGCAGGCAGGAAGAGAGAGAAAGAGGAAGCTATTTCTTTAGCTGCTCATCTTGGCTTTTCCCAGCCCCAGGACACGAGCCTGGGTCCTTGGGATATATATGGACTACGTCCAGTGGCCTTATCTGCTAGGCCACCAGTGCATGCCAACTACTCATATAATTTTTAAGTAAAGGCAATCTTTGGGTTTTCTTCAGAGTGTTCCAGGGTCAGAAGGGGAGAGCATCCAGACCCAGCTGGGGAACTTGGTCAGGGCATATCTGTGGCCTGGACAATACAGGAGGCCGACCTGAGCCAACAGGAGGGGAGGGGCGAGCTGGGCAAGGAGCCCTCAGAGTCCTGCTTCCCACCCAGCACTGTCTCCTCATGGTGCTTAGCGCGGCCCACAGCGCCTTCCAGAAATTCTGCTGGGGAAGTTGACGCTGAGGTTGCCACCCAGCCAGATGCGGGGGAAACGGCAGGCATTGCTGAGACCCGGTTTGTCCAGAGGTGGAAAGGCTTCTCATCCGTCCAGTAAGTCAGTAACCACTTGCTGAACATCTGCTCTGTGCTATGGTGATCTGATCATGACCAAGGTCACCAGTCCCTGCCTTCACAGCCATGTAGGGCAGACAGACAAAGGCACAGACCATTCCAATGCAGTGACAGTCAGAGGCCAAGGGAGGTCAGGTCTGCTCTCCAGGAAGGGTCTCCTCTGAGACCTGGCAGATGAGGAGGAGGTAGGTACAGGCAGGTGTGGGGAGGGGTGTACAGCGAGCAGAGCATCTAGAGGACAGGTGAGGCTTTGTGCTGAGATGGAAAGAGGAGGTAGATTAGGAGCAGGAGAACCAAGAGCTGCACTCAGGCCAACTGAGTTCCATATGTGCTTGGACGCACAGACAGGCAGCAGGAAGTTGGGGAAGGAGTCGAGTCCCTCGCAGGAGAGGACTGGGCTGGAAATATACACTTGTGAGTCACCGGCCTATAGATGGTATTTAAAGTCAAGTGGCTGGATGAGATCACCTAGAGAGTATAGATAGAAAAGAGAGGCCCCCTCTGTGGTTCAGGCACCTAAGGTGCAGGCTATGAAAGCCCTGGACCTGGGTTCAAAACCGAGAGGCACAAAAAAGAAAAAAAAAGAAAAGAAAAGAGGGGCCAAGGCTCAACCAGGTAGAGGAATCCTGAAAATCAGTGACTGGTCCCATGCCACTCAGCTGAGACGATGAAAGAGCAGTGGCCATTGGCGTTCATGAGTTAAGAGGTCATTGGCAGGCTTGACCAAATGGGGACAAAGTCAGATCCAAAGGGACGAGCAACCCATTAAAGGTGAGGGAGTGGAGGCAGCAAGTGGAGATGGTCTCTCAGGACTTGTCCAGCTGTACTCCGATGATGGGCGGTCTGAATTCTCCCTCCTGTGATCCCTGAGGGCAGAAACCATGCCTAGCGATTTCTAACTAAGCGAAGCCATAAATGGAGCCCGGCACATAGCTCAATACATTTACTTAATGGTTGGACGAATAAGCGAATGGATAATTCACTGCCTGAGTTAAAAGCGCTGTTTCTGGTGGACAGTGCAGCTGTATTCATTAAAAGCAGCTGTGGAAACTGCCAGACCAGCGCAAAAGGCTGAAAGCTCTGGACCCCTGCCCAGAGCCAGGAGCCAGGCTGTGGGGTCCTTGCTGTGGCCCACATGCCTTGTGACTACAGGGAATCACATCCTCTTTCTTCAAAGAGCTAAGTGGAGAGGAAAGAGGCCCTGGAGATGCAGTCTGCCCCTTCCTTCCCTTGCCCCTCTTCTTTAGGAGATAGTTGACAGCACTGGAAGCGCAGGGCTCCTCGGAGAACGGGTGGGTCACTGCCAGGGCAGGAAAGGTGAGGGGGGTGCATTTAGTGGAGAGAATACCAATTTGTGGGTAGAGGCCTGGCCTGGGAAGTCATGGAGGTCTGTCAGAGAACAGGCATTTGTGCAGTAAATCAAGAGACCCCGAAGTGTCCTTGGGTTTTGTGTAGAGTGGGACAGACAGACCTGCCTGCTAACCAGATGGGTGCTAATGCTTAGAAGTTGAGAGGGGAGTGGAAGTGGCTCTTTTGGGAGATGACAGGAAAAAAGTGGGGGCTGGAAAGTAGAAGTGAGATGCCCCTTGGGGAGTTCACGCAAAGAGGGGAGCTTGCAGAGGCCCTGCGTCAGGAAGGCTCTGTGCATGACCAAGGGTCCTGCCTCCAGACGGGCCAGGGACTTCCTCTGACAAACCCCGCTCCTGCCATCTCCCCAGCAGGGCTCTACCCCACACAGCACCTGATGCAACCTGTGAGAAGAGGCCCAGGTCCACCTGGAGTCCATGGCGGTGCTTTCCTGGGTGGGAAGAGGAGGAACAGCCAGGCGGTGAGGGCACTGCTGCCACCTGGTGGGCACAGCCTGTAGTTTCTCGTGGTGTCTAACCCCAGCGCCAGGTGCACGCTCAGCTGAGCACCGAGACCAGGTTTTAGGGGTGAAGGAGCCCCAGTGCCTCTGAAGATGAAGAGATTCAGGGAGGAAAATACACATCCCTGTGAGGTGTGTGTTGCCCGTAGTATTCGCCCCTCTGTGCCTCGATCCCCTTTCCTGTGGAACAAGGGCAATAGTTTTCTACCTCAGGGTTGTGGTGGTGAAGTGAGCCATCTGTGTGCAGCACTTGACATAGAAGCAAGTGCTCAATGACACTAACTTGTGGGCCTGAGGGGTAACAGGAAGGGCTTAGCCCTGTACACCCCCAGAGGAGCCTACTGTACAAATGCAGCTCTCCTTCACCCCAGTTTTCAGGAAGATGACTCCCAGGTCCCTCCTGTTTGTTCTGGCTGCTACTGTCTGTTACTATGGCACTTTCAGCATCATCCTGAAAGATGACGTCTCTATGGGTGTTTTCCCTTCTGATTTGGGGACTTAGGAGAAGAGTCCAACTCCTAGCACTTTCTCTCCCCTGACCCCAGAGTTTATGATCAGAATGGCTCTGGGCTATGACATCACAAAGCCCACACCCATCACAGGAGTGGAGGGGCCATGAGGCTGTGGCAATGGGCAGGGATGTGGGTGTGGCTGGTTGGGCTGGGGCCCCTAGAAACAGGTGAGATCGGGTCCTGGAACAGTGGAAAGGAGGAGGGCTTGGGGACAGGGTCAAGTTCCCTTCGGGGCAAGGAGGCCATATTTTCTCCTTGTTTGCCTTGTGTCTCTCCCACCTTCCCTACCCACTATGGTCCTTTGTGGAGCTCAGCAGATCAGAGAGAAGTCCCTGGAACATAATCCAGCCCCTCTGTAGCCACAGGAAGGCTGTGTGTCCTGGCAGAGCCCTGAGTCAGCCTCAACCTCGGGGTGGAGGGCGGGAGTCTGCTAGTTGGCTCTTGTCATCAGCTTTGCTCTGGGTCCCCAGCACCCAGCATGGAGAATGCCAACACCCGGGCCTGGGGAGCAGACGCTCCACTCTTCATAGACAGGCCTGACTTCTTTGATTATCCAGACTCGGATCAAGCCCAGCTTCTGGCCGTGGCCCAGTTCATTGGAGAGAGTCCTGTCCTCTTTGCTAACTCAGGTATATACCAGTGAGAGGCCTGCCTCCTTGCCAGGGCCTGGAGGAGAGTTGCCCTTGGCCTTTCTTCTGGAGGCCTGTCCAGGCTCACCATCTCCCCCTCCTTGCCTAGCAGGTTCCAGCTCTGGGTTCTTCCATTACATCCTGGTGGGCACTCTGGTAGTGACCTTCTTCTTCCTCCTCTTCCAGCTCTGCATACACATGTAAGGCCGGCCCTCCTGCCCCCTGCCCTACCTGTCACAGTGGGCCTGGGAGAGGCAGAGGGACCGGAAGCCTAAGGAAGCAGCCTGTGACCTCCCACCTCTGATCTCTATACCCCACAGGAGCTGGCAGAAAGGGGCCTAAACACTGGACAAGGGCCCTGGACTCCACTCTGATTCCCAGACCCAACATCCTCTCCTGCAGATGAATAAATGTTCTAGTGTTTTCTTCTCTGACTGCTCAGTGACCAGCCAAAGGGCCACCGGTGCTTTCTATCACAGCCCCAAAGAACCGGGTGGAGAGAGGGACGTGTGGCGTTCACGTGGATGTCTTTGTCTTTATTAGCGGTCTGTAAAGCACCTCCCAGGGTCCCCCGACCCCAGACTGGAGGAAGCCTTGAGAGGTCTATAGCACCAGGGACATGCCAGGGCCCGAGGGCAAGATGTGCAGCCTAATGGGGAAGGGACTGGTGCCCTTCACCTGCCCCCGGGGTTGCTCAGCACTGGGAAGGCTGGGGGATAGCAGCCACCTCCCTCCCCCCACCCCCAACAACCTAGTTTACATTTGGGCGAATAAATAAAATAAATAAGATTCTTCAGGCTGGTCTCTCCTGGAGAGGAGCTGTGGGGGCAACCCACGGGTGTTGTAGGGTGCCCCCTACCTCCCAGGTGACTGGGAGCTAAGAGTAGTTTGCGAGGGGGGTTGGGGGGCTTGGCAGCAGAGCCTCCCTCCCATTCTCGCTTCCTCGTCCCTGTGTGCGGAGGGGCAGTGGCCTCTCTTCCCTGACCACCTGCTTCTCCAGGGCCTTGCGATGGTGGCAGGGAAGAGGGTGTGCAGGACGGGGTTCTCTCCCCTGGGCTCAGGGCCCGTGGGAGAGGGGGCCCCAGGTCCCCGCCCTCCACATCACCTAGTCCCTGCCCAGCCCGCTTCGGAGTCCTTCGGTCAGTCCTGGGCTGTCGGGAGCAAGAGGCCCTTGAACCCTGGCCCCCACCAGCAGCCCCAGAGCCCTGTCGCAACGGGGCCCGGGTGGGGGTGTCCCCCAGCCCCGCCTTCAGTCCTGGGTCTGGCAGGGAGACGGCGGCGGGGAGCCCCGGGGCCGAAAGAGCCGGCAGGCCCCGCGGCAGATGAGGAAGAACCAGTAGAGCTGCGGGGCGAGCAGCAGCGCGGCGCCCAGGTTCACGTGGGCTGGGATGGCGAGGGGCACGGCGAGCAGGGGCAGGCCGGCGTGGCGCCCGTAGGCCCAGTACAGGTAGGGGAAGAGCAGCACCCGGCAGCAAAGGAAGCTGAGCAGCATCAGCGCCCCGTTCACCTTGTGCAGCAGCGTGTGCTGCCTCTTGTACTGCGGAAGGTGGGTCTGCGGTTAGGGGCGGGGCGTCCGGAGGCCCCGCCCACTGCCGGCTCCGCCCCGGCCCGCCTCTCCGCTTCCCACCTCCCGGTCTGCCCCGCCTGCCCTCCCAGGTTGGGGCCCCAGCCTACCTCCTCCCACTCTGCCGCTTCCCCTTGGCTCAGCCGCCCAGCCCAGGGGCCCGTCCCAGACTAACTGTCCTTAAAGAACCCCTGAAGGTCCCTTTCTGTGGCCTTCGCCCCTCAGGTACCCTCTCACCTGGATGAGGATCTTGCCAAGACAGACAAAGGGGGTGCTGACCTCTGCCATCAGCAAGCAGCCCAGAAAGAAATCTCCCTTGCCCTGACGCCACACCTGGAGGAAAGGAAGAGGACAGCCTGGCCTCACCCTAGACCCCCAGCAACCCTGCCTCCCTCTCTGTCACTTAGCTCTGAAAATCTGAACGTGTGTGCAGAGACGAAGGTGGGCATTACCTCAGGGTATGCCTCCATCAATCCTGCAGGTAAGCGTGTATACCTTACGAGACAGTGCTGGCATGGGCAGGACAGGGGCTCGGGCCCTCAGCATCCCAACTCACCACAGACAGCGGGAAGCACACGAGCACCATGACAGCGTGGTGGAGCACCATGAGGGACTCCTTATGCAGGTAGCCGCGCACAACGGCCCAGGTGCTGCCCGGGGCTCTGGCCCCTCCATCATCCCCTCCATGCCCCTTGACTTGGTGCTTGTGCCAGTGGCAGAGGAACATGGCATAGATGTCATAGATGAAGTAGGGTACGGCGAATTGCGTGTAGGCAGAAGAGAGCCAGTGTCTGTAGGGCAGAGAGAGAGAGAACAAGGAGGACAGGGGTGGACAGAGCATCGGCCAAGTGCTGGGGCGAGATCTCAAGTGATATTTACAATACCCTGAGATGGAAGTGGACTCTCGAGTTATGTGATGGAGCTCAGGGTAGAGGGCTAGACATTCGCCCAAGTGCACACACCACACAGCCAGTAAGTAGAGTCAAACACAAGCTGTCTGACTCCAGAACTCACCCGTGTGTGCATTTCTCCATTCACTCATCATCTCTTTTTCTTTGTCACATGGTGGAACATCAAGGAGACCAATGACAGTCACAGACCAAAGGGCAGAGATGGAGCAAGAAAACACGCTCAGGCAAGCTATGAGAGAGACTGGTAACTCTACTGCCCACAGAGATCGTTCTGTCTCCATGTTCTCCTAAACATGTTGTGTGCCTTCAAAAAAAATAATGACAGCAAGCCCAGAACAAATCCCAACAGAAGGTGAGAGTGATCTTACTGGAGAGCATGAAAGAATTACTTATTGCATGCAGTTACTATTCTAATAATCTAAGTCCTTTCCACACATATGCGTATTTACTCCTCACTAGAATGCTACAGAAAGAAGTGTGGTTATCACTCCTCTTACAGATGAGGAACGAAGAAGGCAGGTACCTGACTGAAGAATAAACATAATAAAAGTATAGCTCCCAAGCCCTGGTCCTCAGCCTCACTCCCTAGAAGATTCTAGACAAGAGTCAGAGCCCAGCCCCGTGGGTGAGTCCCTGGTGCTCTCAGTGCTGCTTGTTCTGCCTGAGTGTGGCCTGATCGCTGTTTTTTTCAGGCATAGCCAAGCATTCAGAGAAAACGCTGAGCAAAAGGAGCCAAGAGCAGAGAAAGTTCTGTGTACTTCTGAGCATAAACAAAAATGAAAAGTGCACAAATATGCAACATTGCACTTTTCTTCTCGAGTCAGCACCTTGAGCACTTTCTTTTAAAGTCTGCCGTCTTGCCCTGTGACAGGTCTGCAGTGGGGGTTAGGACAGGGTCAGAGAGGCAAGCCTGGGGAAACTCACTGGGCTGGGCAGAGGGACAGGAGCTAAGGAGCCAGAAGTGATGCAGGGAAAGTGCTGAGATCAAATATGAGAGGCTGCTGATATGGAGAGACAGCTGGGAGAAGGTAGTTAAGGGGGAGACAGAAGCAGAGCACAGGCTCTGGGGGAAGTGGGCCTGGGAGGGGCAGCCCACTCCAGCGGAGATGGTTTCAGAAGAGAGAGCCTGAGGTCCACACTGGACTTTGTGACCAGGAGGGAGAGAGGAGAGAGGGGAGCAGGAGCCCAGGTTAGAAATGAAAGGCAGAACCTGAGTAGAGGGTGGTTCAGCTGGCAGGGAGTGGCATGGTGGGACTGTTGGTTTGCAGGGGTCCAGGTCAGCCAGGCCCTGGGCTGCCAAGTGAAGGGTTAAACCCACCCCACCTCTCCTCAATTAGGTGCTCAGAAGTAGAAACAGCTGTTGCCCCTGTATTAAACCTGATCCTCCCAGCTACCTGAGGATTAAAGGGGTACAAGACAAGAATAGACCTGGAGGGGGCAAAGTAAGAGGTGGCAGTGACCTTAGGAAGAAGGTGAGAGAAGGAAAGGAGTAGGAACCTAGGCTCCTCTTGGAGGGGAGGAGAGGGAGGACAGGAGGATGCCACCTCATAGTCATCTGGGCAGGGCTTGGAGGAAGAGTTAAGCACCCACTGTGTGTGAGCAAGAACTGCTCTAGGCATTTGACACGACTCCATTCCTCCTCCCAGCAGCCCTTCCAGACAGGTGTGGGCCTCACTCCACATGTGAGGGAACTCATCTGCAGGGAAAGAGGGGGTGCCTCTAGATCAGGGTCATCCAGACAAAGCCTGTGGGGGGCGCAGCGCCCACCAGAGGAGGAAGACAGGGCGGAAGTTAAGCACGGGCGTCAGGAAGCACGCTGGGTCACCTGGAGCTGGTCCGTCAGCACCACGGACAGGGCCTTCTCCTCCCTCTGGGCCCCACCTCTCTGGCCTGGGCTTTTTCTGGCAAGAGCCAGGCACTGCAGCAGCTGCCAGTGCCAGAATTTGGCCTCTTCCCCCTCCCCTTCCTCCTCCCCGCCGAAGCGTTAGTGGCCTTGTTTGTGTCATCTCTCTCCTCTCCTGCAAGGAGCTGGGGCTGGACACCCAGATTCTGAGAGGAGGTGAGGGGTGAGGCTGGCCTGAAGGGGAGGAACCTTAGCCCCCTGCTGGTTGGAAAAGGGGCCTGAGGGGTGTAAGGGTGGGAGGAAGTAGGGGAGGGAACTGCCAGCTAGGCTCAGAACCTACTATGACAGGAGGCAGGAGTTGCTTTGAGAATTCTTTGTGATCCCCACTCGTCCTCCTGGTTCTGACCTTTAAGGACAGGATGTGGATAAATTTATCCCTGGGTGTTGAGTTGCAGCTCTGCTGTTAACTTGCTCCAGCCCAAGTTCAGGCCCTGGGACCACTGAAGGAGCCCCTGAGAAGAGCGGGGATCTCAGGGGTCACACGCAGGCAAGCTGCTGGAACTTGAGTAAATGGGGTGGTCTCAGGGCACTTACTGGTCATCGATGATGTGCTTGCAGGAGGTGGAGATGATGTAGCCCGCTGTGGAGGCCATGACGGCCTGTACGGAGGACACCAGCCTGGGGGACAGAGGGAAGACTGGTAGAAGGCAAGAGACGCACCCCTGGTTTCTGACCCTTGACTAGTCGGTCACAGGGCTTTTGATGTGGTCATTCCCAGGTTGCTCCCTGCCCATCTCTTCCCAGGACTGCCTGCCCAGGGTTCACCCACCACTACCTCAGGTCCCTGGGCTGCCCGGCTCAGCCCCCCAGTCCACCCCATTCCAACACAGCCCTGTCCCCCCTCCGTGTAGACACTGAGTCAGGCTTCCTCTCAGGAGGACACCAGGGAGGTCATTCTGAGGTGAGACAATGCTGAGTGGGCTGCTGATAGCAGAGGAGGGGAGGGGACAGCACAGGATGGCCAGGGAAAGCCGTGGATCCATTTCTGTCGTCACTGGTCCCTCAGCAGCTCCCATTCCCCGAGTCACTTTCCCGCTCTCCCTGTGACTGCCACCATGCTCCTCGACACCTCTGCTCTGATGCCAGCAGTTTAGACTTCTACAGTCGCGCCTCTGTCCCCTCAAACACATGCCCCGAATAATACAGCACTCTTAGCCCCTGCCTGGTTCCCTAACATCTTACAGGAATGTTTCAGTCACGTGCTGGCCCTGTTTTGGAGGGTGGGAGGGTGAATGGGGAAAGGAAAGCAAAGCAGGCGAATACTAGTAGACCAGATGGCTGGCTTTGGATGAGGTCTCCTGGGACAGCAAGTAAGGTGGTGGAGAAGGGGAGAAGGCAGCAAGCTTGGGGGTACAGCCCACTGAACGCTTCAGCAGCCCCCAGTTCCCACCGGTCCAAGGGTCCAGGGAAGGCCTGGGGTCCCCGCCATCCCCAAGAAGCCTGCGAAGGGAGAGGGGCTGAGGGGAAGGGAGAGGGGCTGAGGGGAAGGGGTGCAGTTTACCTGGCTGAGACAATGACCGCGTCGGCCTCCCCCCAGCGCAGCTGGGGCAGCCGCTGGAGCGTGTTCTTGGAGAGGAGGAAGAGTCCGGGGAACACCACCCCCCCAGCCACCATTGGGGTCAGCATGGTGGCTCGGCCTCGGGCAGGGACAGAGAGGCCAAGCTGAAGGGAGTTAGAGGTGGAGAAGGGACGCCAAGCCAGGGAAGGAGCGAGAAAGGGGCACAAAGGGGACAGGGCGGTGACGGGATGGGGACAGGGAGTCAGACAAGAGGAAGGGACAGAGGGAGTTGGAGGAGACTGGGGAGGTGAGGGGAGACAGGAGAGGAGGAGAGTCTGTGAGGGGGAGCAGAGCCGGGCGGCCAGAGGGATGGAGAGAGCTGAGGAGGGGAGGACTTGGGAGAGGACAGCCGGCGGGGGGACCGGAGGAGCAGGATGCGGTGGGGGAGGGGAGG
>RJWH01006840.1:0-48334 GCA_004363575.1 Solenodon paradoxus
ACCACAGTTTTAAAGGAAGAGCAGGGCTTGGAGAATCAGAGGTGCTGCTCAAGGTACAACAGAGAAAAGAGAGGAATTGCAGAAATTACAGTATAAACCTCACTGTGACTTAATGCATCTCTGTGTCACTCCTGGGAGACCGCAGGCTGTTTAAAGAGGACAGCTCTGAACCTAGACAGAACAGAGATCAAAATCCAGGGCAAGTCCTTTCCCAGTTCTTAGCCTAGTTTCCTCCCTTAGGACTATGGTAAGTTACTAGGAAGGAAACATTACAAATTACAGCTGTTTGGTCTTGAAGAAAATTCAGAATGTCATTTGCGCCTGTGAGTTTCAGCCCTTCATCTCCCCACTGGATTGTGGATTCAGCTTCAGGCTGACCCCACTTCACAGCTGTTTTCCTTTAGGTGCATGTATCCTACACATAAATTGGGTACACTTTTTTGCTGTAGTAGCACACAACTTTACATAGTTTCATGGCAACCTTGAATAAAAGTTGGGTAAGCTCGTTAAGAGCCGGTGTTAGATGAAGAGTCAGAGATGGCCCCTTCCTCGCAGGATCAAATGCAGGTTTTTCATCTCTGGGTACTTTATAGATGCCAGCATCCTCGGCGAGCTAATTGCCTTTGCTTTTTCACTCAGCAGGTATGTGAAGGATGGGGATTAAACTTTTGTGTGAACTGACTGGGCCACAGATTGCCCAGACCTTTGACCAAATACAAGTCTTGGCTTGTCTGTGAGGATTCTGTGGCTGAGGTGAATATGGGAGCCAGCAGGCTGAAGAAAGCAGATTGCTTTCCCCGGTGTGGGTTGTTCTCATCCAATCAGTGGAAGGTCCTAATACAACAGGAAGGCTGACATTACCCTGAACAAGAGGGAATTCTATCTTATGGTCTCCAAGTCGGGACATCGGTTTTTCCCTGCCTTCAGACTGGAGCTACTCCATTAACTCTCCTGAGTTGCCAGTTGTATCAGCACGACTCATCTTGCGGATCATGAGACTGTATGTAATCACCCTGCCTGACCACATGAGCCAGTTCCTCGTAAAAATCCCTTTTGCTCTGTATGTTACTCTATTCTTTTGTTTCTCTGGATAACCCTGAATAGTACAGTGGTACTAAATACTGAAAAGGGAAAGTATATTTTTGTTTTCACAGTACAAGCCTGTCCCGTTTTGTATATACCATATTTATTAGATTCTAAGCTGTACGTTTGTGTGTGTGTGTGTGGTGGGAGTATGGAGCGGGGGAGGTGCATTTTAATGTCCCAAAAATCAGGTGCAGCTTACTTTGTAAATAAATCATACTAAAAAAGTTTTGATTTTTCACAAATCCTCTTGAGAAGTTGGGGTGTGACTTAGAATCAGTGGTGGCTTAGAATCAGCTAAATATGGTATTTATGTTATCCTGGAGAAGTGTTTTAAGTTTTACTAGACTGCTCAAAATATTAGGTCTGCTGGAGAGAAGTAATCCTCCTTGCCTTTGAGAACATTTTCCTTCTAATTCGAGTAACTTTAGAGGAAGATTTAGTCATCGGTGGCAGATTCCATCTCCTCTTAAGAATCCCAAGAGAGAATAAAATTTAAGATTTCTCAAAAAATAGACCTGTGACATGTTTGTGGCCATTCATCTGAGTCCTCTGGTTCAGTTATCTCTCAGTGGATGTATTTTTCTGATCCACTGTTTTGTGATGGACCCCTAGCAGCCCGAGCACCCTCAGACTTACTGGTAAAGCATGTTCCCTCCTTGCCATCTGGCTCCTGCCTTCACTGCGTGTGGGTTTTCCACGTGAACCCTGGCTCAACCTCACCGCTGAGATAAAGAGACTCAGACCACCACTCAGCTTACTGTTTCATGAACCACATCCGGTGACCTTAACAAAGTACAGAATAGTTATCTTTTCTGCCCTTTGTACAGAAACAATCTGGTGTCTGCATTAAAGGCATGATTGTCAAGCAAGCTTTCCCCCACTTGCTTCCCTGAAAAGAATCTTTTCAAATGATGTGAGCACTGCATTTACAAAGGAGGCTTAGATGATGTCTCAAAATCACGATTTCATGTCCTCCACATCCCATTGTTTCTGCCTGAAACTGCCGAGACAAAATCTCTGTTGCTCACCCACACATTGCCATGCAGGCAAGCGGCTGCAGAGCTGTGATCTACAGTGTCTCAGTCACTTCACTTTGTGTAAAGTGAAGCTAAACTCTCAGAACTAAAAGTCATTGCTAATCAGAAACCCTGGTTTCTAGAATTCTTTTCCTAAACTTGCTGTTTAGAAAGAGCTAGGCATTTTTGCCTTTGGATTATGATTCCTTTTTCTCTCTAGCTCTCCTCTGCCCAACCATGGTTCAAAGCCAAAATGCCTTTAGCAACCAGGCAGGTGATAATAAACGAGCTAGATTGGTCCGTATGAAGCCATGGTGTCTGGGAGTCATCAGGGAATGGAGGGACTCTGACTAACTGACACCCTGCAACCCAGAGGGGCAGCCACTCACTTATTCTTGCCATGTGGAATTTAGGTTCTGTGGTTGCTACATGTGAAAATTTCTTTCAAGAGAAGTCTGTGATCTAGGTTCGGATGTTGGCAATTAGTTCGTAGTTCTCATGAACAGACAAAATAAAACCTATCTGAAGACCACATGTGGCTTGCACAGACCTACCTCCAGATTCTGGCCTGGTTTATGTAAGCAATTAGTGTTACTTCATCACTAGTGCGGGAGAAGCAACATGTGATAGTTACAGAAGCCACAAAGGACTAGTAATTCAAGGACAAGATACACACTTAACATTACACTTTCTTAAAATGTACACTCTGATTCAAAACAATGGTTCTCCAACTTTAGCATGCACCAGAATTGCCTGAAAAACTTTTAAAAATATATGTGATTTAGATGCACTTCCAGAGTTTCTGATTCAATGGAGCTGGGGTAGAGCCTAAAAATTTGCACATTCAACATCCCCAGGGGCTACTGCTACTGCTCATCTGGGGTTCACCTTTTGAGAGCTGTTACAGGTTGAAGGTGTCCCCCAAAGTTTATGTTGAAGTTCTAACTCCTTATAATTCAAAATATGACTTTATTTGAAAAAGAGTGATTGCAGATGTAGTTAGTTGAGAGGTCATACCTGGAGCAGGATGAGTCCCCTAATTCCATATGACTGGTGTCATGTGAAGATGGAGGTTTATACTGAGGCAACTATAAAATGCTAGGATGACAGCCTGAAGCAAATTCTCCTCGAAGAAGGAATCAAGACCCCTTAACAATTTGATGTTGAACTTCTGACCTTCTGAACTGAGACAGTATATTTCTGTTGTTACAAGCCGCCCAGTGTGTGGAATTTCGTTCCAGTAGTCCTAGCAAACTAATTCAGAAGCATTAGTTGAATTGAAAATGTCAATTCCTGTACTGGAAGTCACTCACATGTTGATCTAAAATTCTGTAAGCTAAGTTAGAAACAAGAAAATACCTAATCATGGTAGTGCCATCACACATTGGAGAAATGATGTGATGTGTGAGTCTTACTCTTTAAGAAGGCCTGGGCAGAGGAGGATTGGAAAATGGTAGGTGGTCCTGGGTGTGACTTGCAGGAGCAGACATCACCCATCACAGCCTGCTCAGGATGGTCACCTTAGTAAATCTGAATCACTTATCTGAAGGGTTGCTATGCTAACATAAAAATTGTCATTAAGTATTGGCATAGTGATTGTTCCAGAAAAATCAAACCAGTTTGGGTTCTCCAATTTTAAATTTACCCCCTTATTTGTTCTGCTTAGAGTTTTCCTTTTTAGGTCAGCCTCTCTCTCTGAAATGTTATTTATTGAGTGTAGTAGGCTGTGGTTGTAGCCAAGAGGAAGGCATGGAATGAATAATACATTCTTTTTATTCTATTTATTATTCATTTTTAAAATTTTATATATTTTTGTCGTGGTAAGAAAATACATCACACGCTTATCTTTGTTAACCACTTTTGAGTGTACAGTATGGTAGTGTTAGTTATGTGTACATTGTCATTCAACAGATCTTCAGACCTTTATTTGCAAAATAGAAACTGTACCTATGGAAAAGTGCCTCCCCATGTTAGCTCTCTTTTTTGACTTTGGCTAAGTAAGTAACTTCTGGAATTCAGTTTGTTCACTCCAAACAACTGCTGAGTTGTAGTCAAACATTTGTGCAATATGAGATCACCTTGTGCTAGATCACTGTTAAGTTAGCTCACTCTCTCATAGCCTAACTGAGATGCAAAATGCTAAGAGGGTAACTATGAAGTGTCTTCACTATTTATCTTCACAGTGGGTCTATGCAGATGAATTCATGGTGCACCGACAGCAAATGAACAATTGCAGGAATCTTTCAAAGAGCAAATGCAATGATTAAAGTGATGGTTTTAAGCTATAAAACTGACAAAGTCGCATCAGCCTGAATGGAGAGGTAGGGCCATAAGCAATGTTGGTAAATGAGGTATGTTGAATGTCAGCAGCTGTTTAGCTCCCAGCCCAGCCCACCCTGTGTTCTGTTCCTCTCCTGGTCCTCACTAGGCACAAAGCACACTCAGATTCTTAAATGCTTTTTTTTTTCCTGCTACAGTTGTTCTCTTTTCTCTGAACTCAAGCCAACTCTTTTGACTTTTTGAACTTTTGTTTTTATTCACAAGCGTAATTTCAAGAGCTGTTCTGGGTTGCACTTTTGGCATCTGGCTCCTCAGATATCGACTATTAGGCAAGAACAGAGATCTGAAGTGCATTTGGCAACGGTCTCAACCTTTCACAACAAAATTAATCAAGTCAAAGAGGCTATTTTCCACTCAGACATTCTTTTGAGAAATAAAACCCTCTATGTATGTCTTCCTCCACACTTAACTTCTCACCAGTGCAGTTGAAATGTGTTTTCTTTGTGTTTATGAAATGGGCATTTTCACTCATTTATGTGGATTTGATTTCTGGATGGTCTTCAAAAAATCTGAACCACAAAATCACAAGAAGACACGTGGTCTCTGTGAGCTCCTAGATCCACAGTGTTTACGACACATTCATTCTTCTGTTTTCCGTCTTGATGTTCTCTATCCTGTATACATGAGTTACAGATAAAGGTATTAAAATCTTTTGTAATCGCCAAGACTGGCAGTTCTTGAGGTTTGGTAAACTGGGGTGGCACTGCTGTCCACCAGCCAACTTTAGTAACTTCCGTCGTTCCAAAGACGGGCTTTTCTTGAATCCCTCCCCGGGGACCACAGACTCTGCTGTCTGATGCTCTGAGGTCATCCAAATCCCAAAGCTGTTTACACTTCCTCTCAGAAACTCAGCCATGTCACAAGTTACTCTTCCTGTCTTAGTCAAGCTCTCTCTTAACGAACTCTTGGAGAGGATCTATCAGAGGGAGGTTATGGTCTTCACAGACCTCTCAGACATTCTGATTTCTTCCCATTTTGCCCTGTCCTCTCTCCTGGATGCTCCAGTTTCTTTTCTACTTGGCAGAGGTCGTCTGCCACAAGTGTTAGGCTCTCTGCACCCCTCAACTTCCTGTCTGCCCCCCAGAGCCCAGGTCCCACCCAGGCTGCCAGTTTGGTGATCTAGGCTTAGCCCAAACCTTTCACCTGGCTTTCCTCCACTCTGGTCCAATGGTGCCCACAGCTAGACCTGATATCCCAGAATTCTGGGGATTGGGGTTGATTGGGGTTGGATTTGGAGAATGCAGCTCGGGACACGCACCTCCAGCTGTGCTCCAGAAGTGAGAGTGCCCAGACCACAGGTCATGAGTGATTTTCCCTTATTAGGCTAATTTCTAGGGCAGGTCAACAACAATCTCTCCACACCATCCTTGAGTCCCTGGGAGCCTCCCCTCTCATGCTGTTGCAAAAATTGTTTTAAAAGCAAATGAAAATACTTCTAAAAATAACTTTGCTTGTTTTATTTCCCCTTAATTTGTATTTCCCAGTAACTTAATATTACTTCACCTCCTTATAGTGAACCACTTTTTTTTTTTTTTCATTTGCGTAAGTTATTTTTACAGTTTTGTCAAGCTGTGTTGCCAGTGAGGAAGGTCAGGGCTCTAGTGGCATAGCAGTCAATATTTGCTTGTTCCATACTGAAATGTCAGTTTCATTTCTAGACTAAATGAACATTTTAGTAGTTACAGGCAGGGCTGCTGTGAGACATGAATGCTTCTGTACTGACAAAATGAGGTGTAGGTGAGACATGGACTAATGGAACTGGTCTTCCCCCGATGACAGAAGTGTCAGTAACTTTGCTCCTATATTTGGTGAGACATTTCAGGTAGAATTGGTTGTTTCAGAAACATCAGGTGGAATGTTCACTTTTAAGACATTTCCAGTTTGGTGTGGAACTTTGCAAACTTCCCTGAGAGAGAGGATATAGAAAGATGAGCCACATTTGCTCTTGCTCAATTTCAGAGCAGTGACTTAGCAGCTTCAGAAAGCCCACCTGACATTGAGGACCTGTCTTTCTCCAACACAACTTCTCTGGCATCCATGTTCTTCATGCCTCTCATGTCACAGCATTTCCCTGATGTTGGGGAAGGGTGGAAAACATTCTAGTGCTCTGTAGAAATGAGGAAACCTGGAGGTAGGATGGTTTCGTGGGCTCCTGATGTTACAGCAACATGTGCCTATTTGCTCTCTTACCATGTTTCTTTGAGGGCAAAACTGTTTTCTACTTTGGTACCCAAAGCACATTAGACTGTGCGTGGCTCAATAACTGTATGGAAAATCCAAACAGAGCAGGAACACCACCATGTGATGAAAGGATCACATTGGCTCAAGAACCAATAAGCTGACCCCTGACAGACATTTTTTCTTTGTGAAATGATGATCTACTTATTTGAGTGTCAGAAAATATACTCTGGACTATGTCTCCTTTAGAGTAAGGATTCAACCCTCCAACATTGGGTCCTAGAAGGAAACAGATGGCACACACAGAGAGCTAAATCAGAACAGCCTTTGATTAAGAGACTGTTAACACAGGCATGTCCAGGGTAAAAGAAAACATGATGTGGCACCACCTGAGGACTGATGAGAGCAAGGAGTCCTACCACCCTAGAGCTGAGGAGTGAGAAGGAAAGAAACTTGTGGACCTGGAAAGGGTAAATTTCTGGAGAGAACTGCCTGCCCTGAACTGAGCCTCAGTAGGGGGACTTGGCCCACCAACAACAGCCTGGAGGAGGGAGCAGGGTTGCCCGAACCCAAGCAGCAGCCAGTTGACAAGGGAATCTGTGATTTATTCTGAGTCGCCTCCCTGAACCCAGAACTGGATGGAGAAAAGTGGAGCATACATGCACGGGGTAAATAGAAAATAACGTCACTCTGAATTTAAAGGGATTTCTTTGGTTCTCCAGTTGTTTGGACACAAAGTAATTACAACCCAAATGCATGGTGCCCCCAGTGAAATCTTAGAAACTGAAGAGTTAGGGTCCATTTTTATCTCATGCCCTCCTTTCTATATGCCCTTCACAAATTCTTAAAAAGAAAATACATTTTTTGAAGCATGTCGTTGTTACTTTTGTTGTTACTTTTCAGTCATTTAAAAACTATTTTGGAATCAGGAGGAAGAGGCATGCAGGCCAGGGTTAGGAGACTTGGCTCTTTGGTAGGTAGTGGCTTTCTATTGCCAGGGCAGTTTGTGAGCAAAGGAAGTCTATTCACCCTGCTTCCCCTCCCCCGTGGGTTTTGCACCCTTCTCTGAAGGCATGGGAGTTGATTTGGTGCTCCTTGGTACCATGCATCAAATAGATGCTGTGGGAAGATGGATGTTGTGGCAAGGATTTACATGGAGATGAGATGCAGTCTGTACCGATGTGCTTTTCTTCCTTCACTAATCAACTTCCCTTCCCTCTATTTGCCACTGAAAGAACTTCTGCCAAAGCTTCCTAATTTGCAAAAATTTCTTAATATAGATGCAACTCATGTACTCAGCTATCTCCTCCCAATGTATCGCTCATCCCTAAAGTTATGTCCCTCGGTCTCCCTAGAGTCCCACAATTACTTCTCCCTTTGCTCATTCAGTAACTCCACGCAAATGGATCTCCCCCAGGTACTTCAAATGTAACATTTCCTAACCTGAACTCACAATCCTTCCCCACACTCCAGCCTACATTTTTCTTTTGCTTCCCTAGCTCAGTTCATGTCACCCCCATCTTCCTGGTTGCCCAGATGGGAAGCCTTGGCACTATCCTTGCCTTCTCCCTGTCTCTCCACTGTGCCATACAGCCAGTCTTTGATGAAGTCCTATAGGTTCTACCTCTTAGGTTACCAATCTCACACTCTTCCCCTGACCCAGGATCTCATTAACTCTTCCCTGAGGTATTAGAATATCCTCTAGTTTTTCTTCGTTCCAGTTTACCCCCGGATTTATTACAAAACAGCCACTTCTCTTGCTTAGAAATATTTAATAAATAATCATATGAAAAGATGCTTAATATTATTAGTCTTTAACATACCTGCAGATCAAACCGCAATGAGCTATACCACTCCACAGCCACTGGGATGGCTATAATAAAAAAGACAATGTCAAATGTGGAAGATTCTAGAGATACTGGAAAATTTCTCCAAAATATTATGGAGAAATTGCAACAGTTCTCTAAAATATTATACTGCAATGTAATTACAACATAACGTAACATAGTTACATTGCTTGTGAGAATAGAAAATGGCTCAGCTCCTTGGGCAAACAGGTTTGGTCATGCCTCAAAATGTTCAACATACAGTTTCCACTCCTCAGTCTATGCCCAAGAGAAATGGAAATATATTTCTACATAAATATTTTTATGTGAAATTCGTAGCAGTGTTGTTCACAATAGTCAAATAATGAAATAACTCAAATACTTAACTGATGAATAGATAAACAAACCATGGTATTTTCATAAAGTGGACTGTTACGTGGCAATAATCGGAAGGTGGTACTAATACATGCCACAGCACAGGAGAATCTTGAAAACAGTGGGCTAAGTGAAAAGCCAGTCTCAAAGACCACATGTCATTAGTTTATAGGAAATGTCCAGAAAAGGCAAATCTGTAGAGACATAGATGAGTAGCCTCAGGCAGGTGGGCGGTGGTGGTGAAATAGGGAGTGGCTACTGGTGGGCACAAGGTTCCTTTCTGAGGTGATGAGATGTTCTCAAATTAGATTGTGGTAATAGTTGCATAACTTTATGAATATAGGAAAAATACATTGAATTGTACATTTTATGAGTGAATTATATGACCTGTGAATATCAGTAAAGCTGTAGAAACATCTCTGACGGTTCCTTCTTGCCCATATGAGACCGACCCATGATCCAGTGAATGGTGTAGGATCTTTGAACTCATGTCCAGTGCCCTCCTTACAGCTAGCGATTTCCCTTCTACCTCTTTCTCCTCTACCCCTGAGATTCACCCCACAGAAAACCTCTCACTGTTATCAGAGTATGCCATGTTCTTAGGCATCACCAACCCACTGGTTATTCTGCAGCCTCCATCTGACACATCACACCTTGTTCATCTGGAGAATGCCTACTCATCTGTCAAGGCTCAGCTATGCATCACTCTCTTTATCTTTCTTTGACCTTCCTACCAACCCTAGTTAGATTTCATTGCTTTCTTCTATGGGTTTTCATCACCTTTTAGAAGTGTGTTATTTATAGTTCTTGCCATACTATATAATAAGTGTTTGTATGTCTTTCCCTTTAATGGGTTGTGAGATTTCTAGAAGTGCCAATATTTTATGTATTTGTCTTTCTATCTCAGGCATTGAGAAGCGGGCATGATTACTAGCATGGAGTCAGTACCCAGTAAATGTGGTTGAAGTTGGTTTCAGTCAAGGAAACTAGTTACAAAATCCTGACAAACAACCATGAGTGGGTCTTTCTAGAGTAAGGACAGTGGGAATGAAAAGAGGAAACAAAAAGCTAAAGCTCTGCATCATCATGACTGGTTTAAAGGAGCCCTTTCTCATGACAACAGAGTGATCTGTCACCTTAGCTATTTTCCACCTTGAGCATGAAAAGGTTGGAACATAAGGCCATATATTTTAGCTGGGTTCATGGGATCGATAAAAGACTAGGATAGAAGGATAATTGAGAGTCTATCGCACTCCTGCATTATGATGCTAGATGCCAGTGACAATCAGAGGTGGGTGGCTGAAATTAAAGCTGCTGATTACCATTGGCAGCTAGTCTAATAATACACATCACATAGCAGGTACTCAGTACATATTTATTCAGAAGACAAAAAGAAAGAAGATGAGCTAATCAGATTATCAAGTTTGCCCATGATAGCACTCTAGATGGGCCACCTGACATGGCCCCAGGCTGACTTTGTTGTTGAAAAATCTCATCTCTATCTTTAGAGGCCTCTGGTGGGGATGGTCCTCTGCCTCATCTTCCTCTTCCAACAGACCAGGGTTCCAGGCTATCCCTTCTTTTCTTCATCACCTGGGTGATCAGTAGGAGGCACTCAGTTCCATGCCCATCCTTACCCCTGATTGCTTATCTTCTTTCAGTGGCCAGGTTCTTTCGAGTTCAAGGAGAAAAACTGAAGCAGATGTCATCTGACATCCTCACTCTCTACTTGAATGAATGTCAACTCTTTAAACTGTTCTGTTTCTTCCTCCTCTAACCCCTCTTCCTTCTTCTCAAGTCCATTCTTAAACTCAAGGAAAGGAATACTGTCACTAAACTCCAGGATGGGAGCACCCATCTCAGAGTGTCTAAGGAACAGACAGCTCCAACCAAATTAATTGGTGCCCCTATTTAACGGGACATTTGTCTTCCATTGGGAATTCCAGGTTGCTCACAACAGTCAGTAGCTTTCATTTGATCCTTTTAGACTAGACTTTCAAAGAGAGTATGAAGAAATTGGAACCCGCTCAAGGGGTGGGAAAAGTCGGATGCTGGTCTCTCTTTGCTGATAATCTTCCCTTGTTTTCAACCTGACAGATTGATTTTGGAATAAACCTCCATTTATGGCTGTCCAGCTTGGTTTACTTCCCATTGGCCTTTTGTTCTAGCAACAGCTATAATGAACCAGGCCAAAGAGATGTCTGGTTGCCCCAGCTTTTCTGTTTGCCCCACTTTTGATTGGCCTAATTATTCCTGTGGGCCTTCTAAGTTTGGACTGAAGCCGTTAAAGTAAAAAGAGGTTTGGCATATGCTGTTGCCAGTATTGCTGCTGAGTTTCTTATTTTCTTTTATATGAATCCTTTCTTTAGTTCAGGAAATCTGCATGGCTAGTTGAAATGTGCAATTAGTTTGTCTCTCATCCCTTTCTCTCCTCACACTACTCTCCCACCATACTGTCCATCACAATATTTCTTATCCTTTTTGTCACCACGCCAGTGTGCATTGCACATGATCATTTGTTCGGAGCACTGAAACAAAGGATACGGCTGTTTGTGCCCAGAGATGACCACCCTCAGAGTCCAGCCATGCACCTCTGGGCCCATCCAGATTCCTAAAGTTGGTACCCAGGACCTCTGTACTTCTGCACACCTGGATACCATTAACTCACTTAGCAAATCTGGCCCCTGTACTCTGAAATGCCATTAAAAAGAAGTTGCATGCTTCCTTTTTGGTGGGATTCCTGCTAAACCAGCTCAATCAAAGATTCCACCATTTCTGGACCCAATTTTGCCCAAAATTCCTGCTTCTCCTGGATTCCTGAAGCTTCCTAGGAAGGGGATAGTCTTTGTGGTCAGCTCAAGTTCGTCACCCTTGTTAATAATATGCTGTTTCTTGAATATTCCCCAGACTCCTTGTCCCTTGAAATGTGGAACCCAAGACTGCATGTAATCCTCAGGATGTTGACGTGTGAGGGATGGCCTCCTGTTGCAGGTTTTAGAGCCACTGTGCATTTCCACTACAGTGGCTGAGAATTTGCTCTGACCCTGGGTTCCCTTCCTGGCATGCTAGCATCTGTTTTTTCTCATCTGAATATGCTTATAATTTCACCTGAAGGAGACACTTTGACTCTCTCTCCCTTTCTCTCTCCTTCCCTCTCCTCTTCCCCATTAGCACTCAGGCCTGAATGACTCTGGAGTCTGGGCTCCTTATCCCTCTGATGCAGAAATCTGAGGCTCTCTTGACATCCATGCTGGGCTTCCAGCATAACCCTTTCTCACATTGTTGCCTCTGCCCACGGCCATCCATTGGTCTCATGTAATTATTTGGGAAACACGTTGAACCTTTGTTGTACAAAGGTTTTCATTCTTGCTACCTTACATTTTTCTCCTATCTCCTTGATGAATTCCATTGTTTTTGTCTCTGAGCGACTTCTGGAAGCTTTAGACTGTTGTTGTCTATTTGAAATATTTTCATATTACCTCCTTCATCCATTTCTCTTTCTAACATCACCTTGTCTCTCCATCCAATATGGAAACAAAAATGCAGGTAAAGAAGCAGACAATGGGTAAGTGCCCAGAGTTGGTGGTGGGAGGTCTGTGACTTAATATGAAGCCATTGTAGGTGTAATGACTGTCTTCCTAAGACATCTTGTATGTGTGATGTGTCACCCTACTGCCTGAGCAGCACAACTTTATCACCTAAAACACAATCACAAAGGCTGTTTTCTTTTCCAGGGAGTTGGTTCTAACAAACCATGTGCCAGAACCAACAGCTTATTTTCAAGAGTTGCAATCATTTTGATCTATTCAATGGTTAGAGGGCAAGTAGATTTTGTTCCCAGAAAGAGGAAGAGGCCCCCTTTCAAGATAACTTCCTTACTAGGCCAAAAAAATGTTTTGGGTTTGTTAGCTTATTTAATAAATACCTCATCATATTCCACATAAAGCTTCTTTAATTAAAAAAGAGGGGGGTTGGGATTTTTTTAGTACCATGTCTAGCTGAGAACTGCAGTCTTATGTTTGCAAATCCTCTTCAGTAAACTGCTGCTCCATCATTTGACCTTGAAGTTGAGTGTGTGGTCATTTAAAGGGGTTGGATAATCATATCAGGGGACCACTTGGACTGCAGAACAATCACTTATTATACTTTGTCTGCAACTGCTACCTTCTAACAGCTGAGTCATGTGGTCAATGCTATGGTGGCATGCCTACCAGTATTGATAAATCATGATGTACTTTCTGTTTACCAGTTCAGCATTCTATTTTCATTTGGATTCTTGAAAGAAAGTCCTGATTCTGCTCCTTTACTTCTGAAGGCAAGTGATTGCTTTACATTCTTTATTTTTTACATGGAGGCCATACTTTAATCCAGCTTTACAGATTAATCCTTCATAATGATAAAAGACCAGATTTTTGAGGCAAGGGGGACCTTTTGGGAATCTCATCTTATTTGCAAATGTGTATCTCTTTACGAAACTAGAATTTTCCTTTTCTTGATACAGCTGACAGAGCTAATAAGTTTGGTACCTCATGCAGGGAGCATACGTTCCTAAAAGCATAGAGATTGGCTCTCATTTATTCATAACCCTTTCAAATTTGTTAACCAGTTACAACAGTCCATGTTCCTTGAATCACGGAGACCTCATGTCCGCTTGGATTCAAAGGAACTGAAACAAAATCATTAATTCTTAGAGTCTGAGGATTAGACAAGCTCCCAGGTAGAGTGACGCTGTGATTCAAGGGTGGGTTGGGAGTAGAAGTCTGACAGGCTAGAGTTTTATTTCTAGACACCAACAAATAAGGATTTTTGAAGGAACTAGAGCTAATATTGCTTCAGCAATTGTTATATACTAACTGTGCTTAACTGCTTTTCATTTCATCTCATTTAATGAATAAGCCACCAAAATAATCAGCCTCTTGACCTGACCTAAGAAGCAAACCCTCTACAATGGGAGTTAAAACCTTTCCCCTGTCCCTGCAATGGAATTCAAGCAGTTGTATTTCTCTGAATTATGCTTGTCATTCATTGAATACTTAGCTAAGGAATGAGCTAAAACATGAATCACATTATGTATGCCTTGTCATTTAATCCTCACAAAAGTCCAAGGAGGTAGGATGTTGAGGCCCTGTTCTGAGTTTCTTTGGCTGCATGACAAACCATTCCAAAGCTTAGTGACTTAAAATGGCAGCAGTCACCTGTTATGATCATGAATGTGTGTACGAAGTGGCGGGGTTCAGCTAGACCAGCACATTCTGCTTCTTGTGGCAGCAGCTCCATGACCATCTAGGGCTTGGGGCGCCCTTTCTAAGACAGCTCTTTCACTCGGCCATCAGGGTGGTGCCAACACCCTGAATCCTCTTAGGGATGCTGGGTCCTCTTCATGTGTACCTCTCACAGCACAGCAACTGGGTTCCCTGGCAAGTAGTCCAAATAGGGTATGGAAGTTGTCAGTGTCTTCAGACTAACACAGCATCCTCTCTTGTCTTCATTTGGCCAAGCAAGCACATAGCCTGCTCAGATTCTAGGTAAGGAGATAAAAAACACAACTCTCAATGCACAGTGTCCAAGAACTTGCAGCTATTTTTATTCTACCAGAGGCCTAGAAAGGTTTAAGTGCCTTGTCCTGGATCACACATAGCTAGCATGCAAAGGGACCTCTACTCTGCTCCTTTAGATTCTGCAACACTCCTGAGTTGACCATAGCTCCTTACTTACCTTAGTCCAGATCCCAGTACCTTTTCCTGCCATTAACTAGGCTCTAGTGTCAATGCCCCTCACAGCCACAGAGGCGAAGTAAGTTATAGAAACGTTCTTTAATCATTTCATCTGTATTTAGAATGGACTTTAAGATCAGTCCTGGCAGAATCTTAGGCTTGAGAAAAAAGGGAGCCAAAGGTATGTGAGAATTGTGTTCAGAAATGGGAAGGATGGTTGTGTAGAATACAAAGTGGCTTGTATCTTGTAATGTGTTGTTGTGAGCAGGGACTAGCAAACTACAGCTGATGGACTACAAACTACAGCCTGTCACCTGTTTATTTGAAACCCTTGAGGGGAAAAAATGGTTTTACATTTTAAATGGTTGGAAAAAGTAAGCTAGAAAAATGGGGAGGTGCACCTGATGGCTCAGGCACTAAGCCAGCAACTGAAGTGTAGACCACGTAAAGCCCAAGGACCTGGGTTCGAGACTCAGGGCCAGCAGCAACAAGCAAAATTAGATAAACGAAAGTGCTTCCTCCTCCTCTCCTTCCTCTCTCCACCCCTCCCTCCATTCCTTCTTCCAAAATGTATAGCAAAGTTGAACAGTTGGAACTAAGACTGTATGGCCCACAAATCCACGTATAGAAAAAGTTTGTTAACCTCTATTCTAGAAGACAGAATCACCTGTGTTACCACCTAGATTTCAGGTCTACATAAGACGGAATTTTGTGTTAGAAAAGTCTAGAGTAAAGTTCTCCATGAGTAGGAATGGCAGCTCTCTGCGGAAGGGTTTACAATGTGCTGGTAAAGGTGTAACAGCCAGCTCTCCAGAGGGTATAAGCCTTCATTTGTAATGTTTGTTATTTCTGTGGTAAAGCTTTGCAGTCCAATTTCCATGGCCAGTTTCCAGTCCTGGCATGCTATCACTAAATACGGAGTTGTGAAAAGACATACGTACTCAGCTCTCGGAGCGTCAACTCACCACTGTGATAGGTTGGGAAATCAACAGTATGTAATGTTTTCAGGTAGCGCCTAGTCAAGAGCTTGGGGAGGAATAAGCAGTACTGGAAAAAAAAAAAAAAAAAAACTTTTGAAATTTCATCTGCCTCTCTGGGCTCACAGACAGTCATTGTAACATCTACAAGTGCAGAAAAGTTAAGTACCTTGCCTGGATCACACAGGGGCTGAACTCTGCTGGCTATCTCATTGTCCTTGCATATTTGATTTAGAAAGTCTTGATTTCTGGAAAGAGTGGTAAGTTTGATGGCATCCAAATTTAGAGCTTCTGTTTAACAAAACATCTCTCTAAGCAAAGTTAAAGGTGGATGACAGATTGGGAGCAAACATTTGGTATATAGAAGAGAGCAATGCTTAGTAATATGTAAGGGACACCTCTTGATCAATTAAAGTGAAAATAGTGACAGTCTAGTAGAAAAATAGGCAATAGTTGTGAACAGTTGACACCCACTCAGATACAAAGGTACATGGAAAATTCTGGGTCTTCCAATCTGAAAGAGAACCTTTATCACTTCTAAGCAGGGAATTTAGAACAAAAGTGATTCATTGATTTCACTCATCAGATTGGCACAAAGTAATAATATCAAGCACGTGAGGCTGTGAAGCCTCACAGTGTGAATTTGAATGTGTGTGAAGCACATCAGTTACTCCAGCTGGAGAAGCACAAGTTGACACTGAACTCTAGTGTGTAAACTGTGACTCAGAAATTCCAAATCAGGCCTAGCAGAACTTACATCCTCAGAGGAGACAAATGCACCAACAAATTGTGACAGTAACCTGGAAACAGCAGAAAGCTTACTCATCAGAATGGCTAAGTCAACTCTCCCCTGGGCATCCCAGAAGTCAGCAGGTAGCAGTGAGAGGAGGACAGGAGAATACCTCGCAACGGACATTGCTGAGGGGAGATAGTAGACTGCAGAATGGCGCCTGTGGTGTTATAGTGTATCCATAAAATGCACATGAAACCATGCTGTGTGGTTCATAGGACATAGATAAGAAGTTCCGGAGGACTATATACTGTGCTCATGACAGTGTATACTTTAAAGGAGGGAGGAGGGGGAGGGCAGGACTGGTGGGGACGGGAGATGGTCAGAAAGGACTTTAGTTTTATGTGAATGTTTTCATTTTTATTAAAGAATATATTCATATATTTCTCGTATAGTATTTTTAAGAGGCCAATTTAAAGTTCTCTTGTACCCCCCAAGTAGAGTGGCTTCTGTAGAGAATGCACCATCTCCCTGGCAAATCAACCCAGCTCCCCCAATGGGCCTTGTGGGGCCACATGGGGAAGGTGTCAGAGTGTGGTGGTCATTTGGGCCCAGGAGGTAGAACTTCTCTTCAGGGCTCCCCAGTTCCCTTTATCACCTCCTTGCGACCTCAGTGTGCCCTTAATACTTTACCTAAGCAAAAAAAGGCTTTTGTCCTTATTCACTGTTGCACAATGAGACTGGACAGAACCATGTTGAATCAGTCTTTATTTACCAAGAAGGAACTAAACAGTCACATTAAGTGGATGTTGGCTTTTAGGTTGCTAGCACCCACCTTCCACCTTCTCCCCTGGGGAGCTCTTTCTCCAGTCACCCTATGGCTACTGAAAAGCACATCTCAATTCCTCCATGCCCAGACCCAAGGAAAGGTTCAGAGAGGGCTTCTGTCTCCCACAGAGCCAAGGTTCGTCTTCTAACTCACCTATTTTGTGTTCAAGAACCCATCTCTTCCCTGGAGTTTTGGCCCCAGGAATGTCCATCCATTTCCGGAAATCTGCCATTTAACCACAGGCATACGTGTGGCTGATCCCATTGTTAGCACTACAGCCACGACAGAGCTCCACATCATAGCATTTGGATAAAAGGTACACAAAGTAGTTGAGGACTTTTGTCTCCCAGAAACCTGCGGCCAAGAGGTGTGAAGGCCAGGATGCTGCCTGGAATAGCGATACATTTACTGAGTGCTAGACTCCCTGAAAAAAATATTTCCCTCACATTTAAGTCATATATACATTCCTCCCCAATATTAATAATGAGCAGTAGATTTTAATATCCTCATTCTTTAGACAAAGAAACTGTCTCAGAAAAATCACTTCAGCTATCTAAGGTCACGGAGCCAAGATCAAAACCCAGAATGCCTGCTGCCACCAACAGCTCTACTTTGTTATCCTTCCCTTTGGGATCTCATTCTAGAAAACTTCAGAAGGCTCCTTCCTACTTCTTGTCCAACCTCCCTGGGTAAGATGAAAGATAACTTCCCCCAGGAATTTTTGATGTCGGGCATGCTTTTTCCATGAGAAACCCAGAACCCCTTTTACACTGTTACTTGATCTTGAATTTTAAGTGAAAATACAGAAAATGCAGTTTCATACCCAGCTTGCAAGCATTTCGAGTCAAAGGAGATAGGGCTAATTCAGAGGAGGTGTGACAGGAACATCTTTGATATTATTTATTCAATTTGGAGTCAACACAGTATATAAGCAAAGAATGGTGTTCTCAAACTGCTGAATCGACTTCCAACCTTTAAAACATTTTTAAAATTAATTTTATTGATGGAACATTGCAGGTTTAAGGTATGCGTCGCTGTGAATCCACATCTCTGTGTAATACGTTAAGTCTACCACCACCAGTGCTCTTCTTCCTTCACCATACAGCTGATCCCGTTTACCCGACTTGCCTGCTCCTCCCCCTTCTCTTCTTATAAGCACTAATTTGATTTTGTAGACTGCAAATCTTTTTTTTTATTTAGTTCCTTTGTGTGCTTGGTTTCTTTATATACCACGTATAGCACCAACCTAAATCCATGCATGTTTCACAAATGGAGAAGAAAGGCTTTGGGCTTTCCCTTTCTCTTTGAGAGCTTTCCCAATTTCAATTTTACATTCCTTAAAGCAATTTAAATGAGAATATGCAGAGGTGAGAATATGAAAGACACCAGGACTTCTCCCCGTTAGCAAGAACATTCAGCATGTGGTGATGACAGTGTTAACTAAAAATGGATTGTATTTTTGCTTGTGATTTCGATTTACAGAAGATAGAACACAACTGCAAAATCTCAGTGGCCTAACCTAATAGGATTTATTTCTTACTCTCTGATGGTGAAATGTAGATTTTATGGGTTGAATGGCTCCCCTCCAAACAGTGAGGGGTCCATATTCCTTCTGTCCAATGGCTCTGTGATCCCTTGTCCTTTGTAGGGTTTTTGCTGGGTCATCTCTGTTCAGGTGGTCAAAGATTGAGGAAAGAGAGTAAGAGTGTGTGAGCTGTTTTGGCAGCACACATTATTTTCATCCACACTGCACTGGCTGGAACGAGTCCTGGATTCAAAGGTGCTGGGAAGGGCAGGTTAGCTGTGCACCCAGGAAGAGTTAAGTATGTTGGGCCCACAGCAGTAGTTTTACCAAATACATGCATAGACTTACAGAACATTTAAGTACCAAAGTTGGAAGGGACCTGAGAGATTAGCTTCTCTGTAAGATCCATCAGTATCAGGGATTTCCCCCCTAGCCCCCTCCAGTATCTTATTAAAATTCGGATTCTGGGGCACCACCTGCTGAATCACAACCTGCGTTTTTCCAAATTCCCCTCATTATGTTACATACACTAAGGTAAAAGAAGCACTTGACCCAGCTGGTCAACCCTCTCAGTTTAGAGAGAGCAAAGATAAGGTCCAGAGAAGCCACAGGACCTCCATGCTTTCCTCCAGTCTCTCACAACCTGAGGCCAGAGCTGGAGTTAGGGGCCTGCGTGCTAAAGACTTATCCAGTCCTCTTGCCATGCCATCTAACAGGACTTTGTGTCATGGCAGGCCAGGAATCCAGGAGTGTGCCCTGAAGGAGTTTACCCTGAAGGAGTTTACTTAGTTCCTGAATTGTTCCATTAGCCCCTCATTCACCAACTCCACACGCTTGCTTTGTGACCTGAATGGGGAAACCTCATTGAAGAATTATAATGTTTGCCTTGAAATGCGTTATCCAGTATAAATTGTAACCAAGAGCCCTCTGCAGTTTAGATTAGTCCAGAATCAAGTCCTATTATATCGTGGACAATTCCTACCAAGAGTCAGGGATCTTGAATTGTTTTTTAAACTAGAAATTGGAATCCTATAATAAGAGTATGTAACATGTCTCTTTGTTCTTAAAGAGGTAATATGTCCTAATTACATCTGTTACAGTGACTTTTAGGGGAGGCATGGGTGGTGCTGAGAACCGTGGAGAGAGCAGAGGGAGCCTTCACATTCCCCAACTCTCTTGATGAAAACAGAAAAAGCACATTAGCATATATTTCACATAATTTCCATGATAACTCTGTAATGTAAAACACTGACTCAAAGACGTCATAAAGGAGGTTAGACTTGATTTCTGAGTTTGCTGCACAGGCTGCTCACCTTTCCCTCTATCAGTCTCCTTCTCTTGAGCAAAATGTAACATTTGGAGCAAAGAGTGAAAGCACCAAGGTCTGACTGATTTCCTGGTTGACCTTTTCTGTAGTTCAACAGCAACGTCATACGCGTTGGAGTTCTGGTCCTAAGCGTGTATGTGCCAGTGCCCATGTGAAAAATGGCCTCCAGTCATGTTCTCCCTCCTGAGATTTGAGGGCTAAATGGGGTCAATTATTAAATGATGCTTATCGTGCCCTCAAACCTTTGTGAAACCATTTAGTTTCAATTATTTCGATTAATGACTCAAGATTTTATAAGTCTAATTTCTTGGCTAAAATATCTGCCTTCGGTATTAGTGTGAAGAAAGATGTGTACATATGAAGAGCATTTGGGGCATCCTTTTCGAAACCAATGGCGGGTCTGGGCCCAGTGAGATGGGATTTCCTTGACATTTCGTATGTCCAGTGCAATGATTTTCTGGGCAAGCAGTAGTGTGGACCTCATCATGAACAGCATGGGGTTGGAACAGGGCCTTGGGAAGGATAGATGGGAAGATTAGAGATGACTTGTTTGTGCCTCCTTTTTCTCAGTCTTGACCATGCACTGCTACTTTGTAGACTGGTCCCTCACTCCAGGGCTCCATAGTTGTTCCTGCTTTTCACTTCTGTGGTCGGGAGTGGTCGGGAAGCCCTTTTGGAGTTGAGTTCCTCAGTACAAGGCTGAGTATGAATAGATAGGACATTGAAAGGTCTAGAGATAAGACCAACTTGGCTAACCTGATTCCCATTTACTGAACTCCATAAGCAGACCCAATTCAAGATGGCAAGTGTTCCAGTCACTCTACTGCTGTGTAACAAACTACCCCCAAATTTAGTGGGGGTGGAGATTGGCTTCCTTGGGAAGCAGACTGTGAATAGAAGAGTGTGCAGGATTTTTTTTTTTTAATTTTTCTTAGCAGAAGATATTTGCACCTTATATATCTAATAAGGGGTTAATATCCAAGATAAAGAATGTATATATCTTAAAAACAAAAAACTAAAAAAGCCAGTCAAAAAATTAATATCTCCAGAGAGGAGATTCTCTCTCCCTGTCTCTCTCTCCCATCTATGCATCTGTATCCAACTGACACATGATATAAATGCTCTTCATCACTTCTTATTAGGAAATGCAAATCAAAGCCACAATAAAATCATGCCTTACACTGGTGAGAATGAAATATAACAAAAAGACCAGAAACAGCAGTTGTTGGTGAGGGTATGCACACTGTTGGTGGGAGTGCAGGTTGGCACAGCCACTTCAGAAAATAGGTTTCTCAAAAAACTAAAAATAGAAATCCTCTAGTATCTGACAGTCCCACTTCTAAGGATCTATCTGAAGAATGTGAAAATATTAATTTGAAAAGATAGATACACCCCTATGTTTATTGCAGTACAATTTACAATAGTAATGGTACCAACCTAAGTTCCCGTTGATGAATAGATAAGAAGAATCTGGAATATATACACAAAGGAATACTACTCAGCCATAAAAAAGATGAAACCATGCCATTCACAACAACCTGGAAGGAACTAGAGGGTAGTTTACTGAGTGAAATAAGTCAGATGGAGGAAGACAAATATTGGGTGACCTCGCCTATTGCTGGAATGTGGAGAAGCAATGCAAATGAACAAATAAAATAAAATTGAAATAAACATTTAGATCTTGACAACAAAACCAAAGAGGAAGGGTGTGGGGGTTGGGATCCTGTGGTAAAAGGAGTTTATTTCTTAATTTTCCTCCTTCCTTCCTTGCTGTTGTTTTCACCAACAGCAACCAAAACTAACCTTGGGATCAAGGCTTGTAAAAGAGGTGAAGGGACAGGAATAGGCAGAAAAGCATTGCCTGGCACCTCAGTGACAACCCCAGCTGTCCCAGCAGAGAGTCTACAGTCAGAGTGCTGGGAATCGCCCAGCTTAGGCTAAGATGATTTAGGCTTTCTGTCAGGGTCTGTCAGGCAAGTCACACAGCCCTTGGGCCAAATCCAGATGGTCACTTGGTTTTGTAAATGAAGTTTTATTGCAGCAGACATGCTTCTTCATTTACATATTGTCTAAGGCTGCTTTCCAATTACTTGGGCAGAGTTGAGTAGTTGTAACGAAGCCAGAGGGCTCACAAAGGCTGATATATTGAGTAGTCAGCCATTTGTAGAAGTTTGTAGGCCTCAGCTTTATGTGTTCCCACTTAAAGGCATTGGTTGTGAGCCCCCTGGGAAAGGACTTGATCATGAATGGTGCTTCTGCAGCAGAGGTGACTGTACCCCTGCAGTGGGACAGCAAGGCCTTCCTCGGAGTGGGGGCCCATGAACACTAGTGGTGCTCATGGTGTTCATCACTGTGAATTAAAATGAACACTTTATTTGTGTACATAACTTTGTGGATCAGGATCCTGAAAAGGCTCAGATAGAAAGTCTGATCTCTGTGGTCAGCCGGGCTGGAGGGCCCACTTGCGCTTTCTTTGCTCCGTGCTCCTCAGCCTCTTGTTCTCTTCATCCACGTCTCATCTTCTAGGATTTCTCCATGTAGCACTGTGCTTTGGGGACAATCACACTGCTTACAGGAGAGCTTCAAGAGGCAGGATGTGAAGGCCTGATGAAGAATCACAGCAGGGTTGACACTGTCATTTCTGCTGAGTCTTATTGGTCAAGGGGTTACAGGTCCTGCCTAGATTCGCAGGGCTGGAGCCGCAGATGCAGCATCAGGTGGCAGAAGAGCACATGGCGCGACATGCTATTACACCATTTTTGAAAAACATAGAATGCCTCAAGGCACAAGTGCACATTCTTTCTCAATGCCAGTCACCGTCATCTGTGGGTGGCTTGAAGTGACCACAGGGAAGATATGACCCTTAGGAATGGGCTCTGCCCCCCGCCAACCTGAGAGCCAGTTGTTAGACATGGGCCAGGTGTTAGACACCCCTGCTGCCTTAGCAGGACTTTGAAGCCTGATGGAAAGACAGCATGGAGTGGCCAGGGCTTCACTGTCCTAGAACCTCGGAACAGCTCCGTGGGGTGCTACTGTGCCCTGTTTTACTGGAGAAAAACCCCAGGCACTGTGAGGTTGTGTAACTGGGTAGGATTTGAATCCGGGTCTCCTCACCCTCTGCTGTCCTGCCTCACAGAGCCGTGAGCCCCCGGGAAAGTGAAGTAGGCTACTCTTCACAGACTGGGAAGGAGACACAGGTTAGATGTGAGTGGGGAAAGCCAGACACAGATGAGGAGCAAAGACCTGGGGTGGCTGTAGGGTTCCTAGGAAGGACGCAGCTTCCACAACAGAAGCACTGGGCTGTTTGAGTGTTGGAGGATTTGTCGCGACTCCAGTTGTTTCTCATCGTCTGGGACCGTCATCAACCTGTCTAAAAGCACTGGAAGTCTGTGTGAGTGAGGAGGGGACCCCAAAGGAGAAAAGACTGTTCTGGACACCACATTTGCAGGAGCATCACCTACCTGCTGGAGTGCAGTGATTAGGCCAGACCAGTGGATTTGGGGAGGAAGAGAGGAGTGTCTTTGTGGGCCATGGCCAAGTGCTGTGGAGAGGAGAAGGCAGGGGGCTGGAGCGTGCAGGCAGGAAGGTCACTACCAGTCTGTGTTGGCACCAGCTGCAGGCCTCTTCTACCCAGGGGCACCCCTGGCCTTCCTGGAAACTTAGGCTCTGACACGGCACAGCAGGAACCTGCCTGAACCCTGTGCTTGGGTCCCAGGGTTGGAAGTGTCCCCTCAACCTGCGAATAAACATCCTGAAGTTAAATAGCAGAGGGAGGCCTTGCAGTAGGAGCATGTAATTAAGACTTTGAAAAAATGACCCTCAAGTTTCAATGCGCTACGAATCATCTGGGGTGTGGAATAAAAACGCCTCCTTTCTTCATCCCCGTTCTTGGAAACTCTCAGGCCAAGTGATTCCAATGCCAGTGGATCCGAGGCCAGGCTAAGGAAAACACCGGTGTGGACAGTGAAGGTCAGGACCTGAAACTTCTTTCAGAAAACAGATTTTATCATTGTTACTGTGTTAATCTCGTGTGCGTGAGTTTTCCTGTTCTGGATGTGGATGTGGTAGGTACAATGTTTATGGAGCTGTTTTGCCGAAAGAAAGATAATGGACACAGCAGTTGTGTGCATAATTGCAGTTAATTATTATGTTCTGAATGTATGGTTAAACTTGATAAAGATTAACTTATAAAAACTCTTATTAAAAGTTCCCTGTTATTTGCCATTAATCGCCATGGTGGCGGTGTCAGGGGAGTTGTTCATTTCTACGGCTGATGAAAGGTTTGGATCTTCTGTGTGACTGGGCATTTCAAGGACGGGGTGCAGGCTGGGGTGGGGAGGTTGACCTCTGACCTCTAGGGGTTTCCGGTCTGTTGGGAGGGGCATGCGAAATGAATACCAGACAGCACATATGTCTTAGTTTTGTATAAGATTTTTCAAATTACTTAAGGTGTTCATGAAATTTATTATTAAATGTGCTTTTTAAAAATCTATATTTAAATATGAACAAATACAAAAGGAAGAAAAATAATCCCAGTCGGGCTATTGTGCTTTGGGGTTTATAAAAACTGATGACCATGCAGATGATGAACTTTCCAGGTATTCTCTAACTGGGCTCAGAAGATAAATGAAAGTGGCTGATAGTTTTAGTTTTTCAGTCAGTGAGTTAGGACTTCATCAGTAAATATATTTAAGTAATTTAAGAATACATTGATTCCCTCCCCCCCACCGACCCCATTCACATTTCTGCTCTCCCCTCATGTGTGAATAGAGCACATTAGGAAAATGGTACCCAAGTGCTTTCAAGCATGAATATGCCTGACTGCGAATTCTCTCCAGTGATGGGAAGCACCAGGGAGAATTCCGATGAGTATTTTCAGCATGTCCTTATGCTATTTTCTTCCCTGAAATCTGAGTACACCAATAGCCTATGAGAGAAGAAATCACTATGACAACAAACTGTCCTCCCTAACTTCTGCTTCTGGTCTTCAGCGTTGCAGGTGGCGAGCTATTTGACTTCTTAGCTGAAAAGGAATCTTTGACTGAAGAAGAAGCATCTGAGTTTCTCAAACAAATTCTTAATGGTGTTTACTACCTGCACTCCCTTCAGATCGCCCACTTTGATCTTAAGGTACCCTGCTGACTGTGAGCCTCCTTGAATTACATCTGTTGCTTGTGTGCTGAGAAATAATAGAAGCTTCGAAAAGAGTGACATGTTTTAGTTTTGTGTGTGTGTGTGTGTGTGTGTGTGTGTGTGTGTGTGTGTTTCTTTAAGGGCTTCACAAATGGAATTGTTAATATAAATCAGCAGGTATCGAATGCATGCCTACTGCCAGGATTCCTAACCTTTTTGTGGGATTGAGGTTTAAGATTAATGATTACATTCTGGAATTCTTGGGGAAGAATCAAGGGATCTTGATCAGTCAGGTCCTTCAGCAGTGGGCTGCGGTTGTTTACGGGGCATTATCAGCCTTAGTGGCTGCTGGTGGCCCACTTTCCATCCCCTGTTACTTACTACAGGGCAGTAAGATAGAAGGTGTCTTGATTTCTACCCTCCCTTTTGATGCAAAGGCAGATGGACCCAACTCTGCTACCGTCAGTCAACAATCAATCCAACCAAACTCTGAAACCGTTGAGCTGGGTTCTCTGACTCGAGGCAAGGCATTCTGGGAGATGAAAAAGAAAAGCCTGTTATACTGCCAGCTGTCACAGAGGTTATGGTTTCTTTGGGAAGGAAAGACAGACAGGAGTCACAGGAAGTGACAATGTAAGATTTAAGGTATAATCCAAGGTAGTAAGGACGTTGTCACAAGGCAGCAGGTGATCGATTGACAAGTGAATGACTCACGTTGTCTGAGCTCCGATGGATAAGACATCAGAGGAGGGAAGAGTTTCTCCATACCTCGTGGTGCAGAGCTATAAGACCTCAACCTCATAAATACACACCCCTAAAGACGGCCACAGTCCATACCTATGCCTCTCCATCCGACATCTGCTTTCTGGCCCTGAGAACTGGAAATGCCAAAGAGTAAACGTCAGATAAACAATTCTTATCAAAGAACTGTAGGGAAGGTGAATACCTCAAACCCTCACGTTCCAGAAAACTGAGTACTGTTCCTTCTCTCCACGGTCCCCAAAGGAATTACGCTCCAGTCACCCGACCTTGATAAGGCACCTTGTGTTGACTTCCTTCAATTTCCTGTCCCCTGCTGAGTGTTCCCTGGCATACCTTCCGCATAAGAACCTTGCTCCTGATTTCCTGTCGCAGGTCCACTTTGGGATAAACCTAAACCAACATTTTTTGTTTCCTGATGCTCTCTTTCAGTGACCCTTTTCCCTATTTTTCGGTTGTTTTTTCGGGGAAGAGGAAAAGCTATTTTGCCATTGTGTCCTTGGCATAGCATATCATAACTTATTAAGATTACCATTGTGGTAAAATAAACATAAATTACCATCTAGCCATCAAGTGTGACTTAAGGATATTCACTTTGATGTGCAGCTATGACCTTCTTCCATCTCAGGAACTTAATGACTTTCCCATACTGAAGCTCTACCTATTAAATCTCAAATTCCCAACTCTCCTCCCCCTTCCCCTGGCAATAATCATTCTGCTTTCTGTCCCTGTGAATTTGCCTATTCTAGCCTTTTATCTGTAAAAGAGCTCATATAGTATTTGTCTTTCTGCCTGGCTTATTTTATTTATCATAAATATCTTCAGAGTTCCCCTATGTTGTAGTATGTGTTAGAATTTACCTCCCTTGTTAGGCTGCGTAATATTCCATTGAATGTATATACCGTATTTTGTTTATTCATTCATCTGTTGATGGATATTGAACTGTTTCCACCTTTTGGATATTGCGAATAATGCTGCTATGAATAGCACTGTATTCTTTTCTTTTTTAAAGCCTGAAAACATCATGCTTTTGGATAGAAATGTCCCCAAACCTCGAATCAAGATCATTGACTTTGGGTTGGCCCATAAAATTGACTTTGGAAATGAATTCAAAAATATATTTGGGACGCCAGAGTTTGTTGGTGAGTTTCTTTGCTTCTGGGATAGTTTATTTCTCATAAACATCATATCAGCAAGGCTTCCCTTGCTGTAGCATCGTTTCCCTGGTACATGTTTCTGGCTTATGCATAAAGACATAATCTGTTGCCTTGCTTCCTTCCCAAACTGAATATGGCTTTATTTCTTCTTAGCTCCTGAGATAGTCAACTATGAACCTCTTGGTCTGGAAGCAGATATGTGGTAAGGAGCACACCCTGGATACTGTTAACCTTTCTGATTTACTTTACTGTTTTTCTGACATTTGTTTTCATTTTGTTTTGTGTCTAGGAGTATTGGGGTAATAACCTATATTCTGTAAGTATCAAAATTTACAGCTTGAATTCTTTCTTTATTTTTGAGATCATATGTTTTTTAAATCATTCTATGGATCACGTTGATCTCTTTAGCTTTTATATGCTTTTTATGTGAACATGCATACTCATTTTACACACATTTAGCTGATAGTAATTAAACATTTCCTCCTAATTGGAAGCGAGTCATCAGAAACCACAGCATAGTCACTGAAAGAAAGCATGGCTGTTTTTTACTGCTGAGTAAATAAGAAAGAGTTGTTTTGTTGTTTTAACTGCAGGTGTTATTCCAAATTTACTTTCTAAAAGTGCCCTTTGCATTAAACTGTAGCTTTTGTTCATCACAATTAAATGCCCAGTAAAATATAATTGAATCTAAAGTGACTGCACAAGCACTAGATTATAATCTTATTCCTCAGTCTCTTTATCAGATATCATAATGAAAGGACAATACCAGAGGTCATTATTCATATTCTGTGTCCCCCTTTATTGACAGCCTGAGTGGGGCCTCCCCATTTCTTGGAGACAGTAAGCAAGAAACCTTAGCAAATGTATCCGCTGTCAACTATGAATTTGAGGAGGAATACTTCAGTAATACCAGTGCCCTAGCCAAAGATTTCATAAGAAGACTCCTCGTCAAGGATCCAAAGTGAGTGTCCATTATTCCCAAAAGATGTGACCTCAGCCAGGCGAGGGTTAGAGCCTATCCTGCACTCTTTTATAAGACCCTGGCTGTTCCCACCTAGCAAAGAAAAGCATGGCATGTGACATGCTGCAGAATATACAGTTACGACCCTTTGTGCCAGCACAATCAATCCCTGTAGACATGTTAATCATAAGAAAGGCCAGTGTTGTGCTGAGCTTTCTTTCATGAGGCAGACCCTACTTTACAATTTCCAGAGCATCCTCTGGTCAGCCCAGCTGGCATGGCCACATCCCTGGTGTATGGTTCTGTAGTCACAGCATTTTTTTTCTTTCCTCTCTCCATCCTCTCTCTCCCCAAAGGAAAAGAATGACAATTCAAGATAGTTTGCAGCATCCCTGGATCAAGGTAAGTTGCAGGTTGTGATTGGTTTGGATCTTCCAGGCCATCTGGTTTCATGTGTCCTAGAGTATGACTAGTTGCTGTGGGTTCTAACCCCCCATCACTTCTAGAGTATTGTGATTGCTCTCATGGTCTGTGTTTCAAGACAACTGACAGATGAGAGTGTCCCAGTGACAATGGAGATGGAGAGAGGAGTGAGCTATCATGATTCAAGATTGTAAATCAGGAGCTAAGGGTCAGGTTCGTTGTTTTGTTTGGCCTGTAGGGCATTAGCCCAAACTATTTTTTTAAGTTTTAATTGATTTCCAGCTTTTTCATATCAGATCAAATCTTGATCTAGCTTCTCTTAAAAAATCTGAAGATCTGTCAAAACAGCCCTCATTCCACAGTCCACCGGACACTCAGCATAGCTGCCTCTGTGCCAGGGCCCCCCACGTTAGAGCCTTATATTACTGCCTGATTCCTATTGGTATTTGACTTACGGAACTGAAGTTGCTGCAAGAGGGCAGAGGAATCAGTATGGGAGAATATGGCACCAATATTAGAATCAGTAAGCAGATTGTGAAAGGGATTGCATCATAGGTTTGGGGAGCTGACGAACTCTGACTGTGTGTTCTCCCAGCGGTGCCTGCGCTTCCTCGAGAGCTAGAGCATCTCTTTCTCTTGTCCATAAAGCTGAAAGGTGCCAGCGAAGGCATTCTAATGCTGTTAGCCAGGCCTAATTCGCTGACCTCTGAGGCCCCTCTCAGGTCTGAAGTGCTTCATGATATTCAGGTTTATTTGCCCCATAACATAACCTCACCATGAATCCTGCCAGTCCCAAACTCACAGTGTGAAAGTGAAATTCAGCTTGACTCCAGCTTAGCTTAAACTCAACTTTTCAACTTTTCCCCCAAATCCAGTCTATGGATTGTGTCAAATCTTTACCTAAAAGACCCGGTTCCTAGATTTGCATATTATTCTAATTTGTTTTGTTATCTTAACAAGGTAAATGTAAAAGCACCCCAATAATGACAGGTTTCAAAAAGTTGTCATGTAACACCTTTTTGTAATTTGAGACCTCTACTTTTTTTTTTTTTCTTGGATTTTCATTTTAGCCTAAAGATACCCAACAAGCACTTAGTAGAAAAGCATCGGCAGTAAACATGGAAAAATTCAAGAAGTTCGCAGCCCGGAAGAAATGGAAAGTAAGATTTTGATATGGAGGGGTTAATTCTGTTTCCTCTGTGGAGCTCCCTCTGGTCAGTATGCATGTCTTCGATACAGGCAAGACAAAAGTGCCTTCTTTTCCACGAACTTCACTCTGCAGTCTGCACGATTACCCTTTTTTCAAAGATAAGCAAAAATAATACGTCGGTCCTATTTAATTCAGATTTCCACATGTAATTTTGCATGCTTTAAAATCAAAACCCAAGGTGAAATTTTAAATCAACACAATTAAATTATAATGACATATTTTTCAAATGTAGCAAACCACATTTTAATTAAATATGTTCTTTGCTGCAAGCAGCATTGTGTAAATGGCTCTGTAAATCCAGCCTTGGTCTGTGAGTGGTTGAAACAGTTGCAGTTGCAGTAAGGTGGCTTGCACGTTGATGCCCCTGCAGGGATTGTGTGGAGCATGGCTCTCAAGGGCATTCTAGCCATCCCTAAATCAGAATTCAGGGTTAAAAAGGTAATAGAATGACTTCCTGTGCACGGGGAGCAGCCCTGAGGAGGCTGGTACTGGCCATGTCTCTACAGCACTGGGTCAGACATGGACCCCATTTTCACAACCACGGAGACTGGGGTAACATGATAGGGATGAGAAGGACCATCGCTCTAAGTCACTTAAGACTTAACACTGAATCTCAAAGATACTCATAGAAAAAGACTTTAAATGTGAATTTCTCGGTTCTCTCTCTCTCTCTCTCTCTCTCTCTCTCTCTCTCTCTCTCTCTCTCTCTCTCTCTCACACACACCCCTTTACTTACTGCTTCCACCTTTGAAAGTAAATGCAGAGATGTCTGTTCTATAGGCTGAGTCCCCATTTATTCCCAACAACTGTATGACTTTTGATAGTCACATTATCGACCATCACAGCTTGCCTGGGCACCAAGGACACAGGCCAAGGTGTCTGCACACCATGCTTTCCGGGGTTGGGATGGGGGGAGCATGTGCTAGGGGTTTGCCAGGGTGAGGTTCCATTCCTCAAAAAGTAGAGAACAATTAATCCAGAGAGAAGGAATACAGAGCTCATCTAGTTCTAGAATTTAATAATGACATGCAGAAGGAGAATTACAGCTTGTTTTCTTGATTTGTAAGACCTTTAGAATTATTCTTTAATCAAATATAATGCAACCTACTTAGGGGATCGCCTACCCCTGAGGAATACGTGCTGTCAATAGTGAATGCTTTCTCAAAGACGTCGACATTTATTCTAATTGGAGTATTGTTACATAAGCCCTCCCTCCTCCTCCTCTCCCCCATCTCTCTCGCTCTTTTTTGTTAAAGCAATCCGTTCGCTTGATATCACTGTGCCAAAGATTATCCAGGTCGTTCTTGTCCAGAAGTAACATGAGTGTCGCCAGAAGCGATGATACTCTGGTAAGCAAACCTGTTCGCTTGGGGAACGCTGTGTATCTGGAAGGTTTAAGTTGTTGGATTTGTTCAAAACCCAGAAACCTGAAGTCATGAAAATATCAGGCCTGTTTTTTTTCTCAAAGTAGGGAGTTAGCTGATTTCATGTACCCGGTGGCGTTTTTTGTCCTTTTTCTGTTTTGAGTCTCACTAAACCCAACCCCACCCCCCACCTTTACCACCACCATCCCGCCCCTTCCCCTCAGACAGTTTGAGAAAAGAGAGCAGCCAGGAGCTGGTTGGAACGCCATGGACTGCAGTTAGAGCCCTCCATGGCCCTGGATCTTAGGGATGCTGGGGTTGACACGTGGATGCACACACGACACAGATGCACACACACATGCACACCCACCAGAAAATCAAGGAAAATGCAGTGGGGCTTACTGGTGTAGTTTGTGGTGGAGCAGAAAGCTAATAAATTCACTTACTTTTTGACATGGTATTGACTGCCCCAGGCCCTTGGGAACATCTCTGTAATTTTTTCCCTTAATCCAAACTGAAACCTAATCACAGATGAGCTCTTCAGATATGACTGGACACCTCTGAATTCAATCAGACTTTGCCCCGACAGTCAGACAGCAGGGCTTTGTGAACCCTGGACGTAAAGGGGACTCCGGAAAAGGCAGAAAGGGTGGTTCTGTGGGAACCAGACTACTCCTGAAACTGAATCGTCACCGTGTCCTGAGCGGAATCTGGGGATTCCACGGAGGGTCACACATCAGTAGACACCAGCTCTTTTTTTTTTTTCCCCTCCCCCAAAGTGAGTTGTTTTACTGAGGCTCCAGGTCTAGCCATATGGGATGAAAAGAGATAGAAAATGTTAAGAAGAAAAAAGAAGTGGGAGAGAAGCAAGTTAGGAGAAGGGAGAGAAAGAGGAAGAAGGTCAGATTTGGGAATTATTTCAGGGTGGCAGTGGAACCTGAGAAAAGATAAAACATTAATCTAAGTAGACGAGGAGCACAATTAAATACTATAAATTTAAATCATCCTGAATAATCCGTTAAGTGAAAATTATGTGTATCACAATGAAAAGCATCAGGTCAGAGAGAGACCCAGGTTTGTGTAGTTGTTACAAGTGGGACGAGCCCCTTCCAGACCTCAGGTCTCTCCACATCTCAATTCCCTGCTGATCCCGAGGGCTTGTTAGAACATTCAGATGATTCCTGCCATCCTCTTATCTCTCTTGACTGTCATTTTAGTGCCATTGTCTCTTAGCAACTTGGATGCTGATAGAAAAGCAAATCCAGTGGAGTTCATGGACTTGTTCTTTATATTAATATTGAGAAAGCTCTCGTGAAGTTTGTTTGCATTCGGATCTATAGAGAAGAGAAAGCAGGGTTTAGAGAAATGCTTTCTTCATTCTGCCCCATAAGCATGTTCAGCCTGTAATGATGCACTTTTACAGACTGGAAATGTCAGTGAGCATACCTCTGGAAGTAAAAAAAAATTGGGATTTTCTAGCTTACTCCTTGGTTTTAATTGACCATGTTTTGGAAATATCTTGCTATAACAAATGTTGACAAAGAGTTAGGAAAACGTGTTAGTCAACGTTCTCTAGTTACGTTTCCTTTGTAATTAGGCATGCACCCACTTCCCTTTTTCTGGCCTATATTTTTATATTTCTCCTCTTGTAGGCTCTATTTTTCTTTCACTAATTGTGACCAGCTGTCAGAGAATTTTGCCATATTTTATATGTTTGTCTTCTTAGAAAAGGAAGAATTTTCAGAGATCGAAGTATGACATTTCCTTTAGTCTCTGGTTTTTAGAGTCTGATTTGGACCTGGAATTTTTCACTGTAGTTTCTGGTACTATATTTTGAAGGATTCCTAAGATAAACAAAAAGGGTAGTTTATCATCCATTGTTCTGAGTTTCAATTTTGAAAGCTACTGCTCATGAGGTTAAAATTCAGGTGACATTAAGGTTTAGGTAAGTAGTAGGCAGTGTGAGTTTCCAATACGGAAGGGACAAAAAGTAACTTCCTGTTTTCCTTTATGGCCATATGGGTTTGGGGATTAAATGGTTTACTTTTCTCTGAATGCTCCCTTTCACAAATGAGCATTGATTTTTCTGATGTTGATTCAAGGGTCGTGACTAGCAAGCTAACTCTTTTTCTTTTCACTAACTCTCAAGGATGAGGAAGACTCCTTTGTGATGAAAGCCATCATCCATGCTATCAACGATGATAACGTCCCAGGCCTGCAGCACCTCTTGGGCTCATTGTCCAACTACGACGTCAACCAGCCCAATAAGGTCTGATACTGTTCTGCTGGGGGTGGGAGTTCATGGACTCTTCAACTCCACGTCCAAGGTGGAAACCACACCTGCTCCTCCAGTCTCCCTTCCTGTTGCACACGCCATACTCTGGGAGGAAAATCACTTCTGTTTAGAGAGTGAATCTTGTTAGAGGGTATTTCTCTCTGTATTATGGCCTTTATTCATGTACCTATTGCACCTTTGCCTATGAAAGTTTCAATGTACTCATCCTTCAGAGGAAAATACCTCCTTGGAACTGTAAATCCAAAAGCAGAAAGGCCTCTGTTCTTCTGTCTTCCATCCCTTTTATGCAATTGTAGGTATGTGCCAGTTGAGACTTCAGAAGGAATAGAAGGCAGCAATGATAATCTGGGCTTTTCCTTTCCTGCCAAACCTGAAAACTAGTTTGTTTGTTTTCTTTCTCACCTCCTCCAGCATGGGACTCCTCCGTTACTTATTGCTGCTGGCTGCGGGAATATTCAAATACTCCAGTTGCTCATTAAAAGAGGCTCAAGAATCGATGTCCAGGATAAGGTCATAATTCTGTTTTATTGGACATGAATTAAGTATTTCCAAATGTCTCCTAATCATAACGCTAGTGGAAAAATAACATGTATGCCCTGTTTGATTTCTTGGTGCCCTATAAAGGAAGATGAACTGCTGAAATAGTTCAGTGTCATCTAACATATGCTATAGAGATAGAGGCAAATATTTGTTTTCCTCTTGGCTCTGTTGTTCAACATTAGCCTCTCTTTGCACACTCACAGAATTTACCCCTTGCTGAACGCTGTTACTAGATGCCACATTTGGAGACGCTTTCATTATCTAATTAATCTAATGAGAAAAATATTTGCCTGCATGTTTACTCTGCAGGACAACAGAGTAAGAATGATAAACTTTGAAGTGTAGATCTCATTAGAAGTGTAGACACAATTGATTAACAGCTAATAGTCATTTCAGTGAATCAGCTTCCATAGACTTTCCTTGGAGCTGTAAATGAACTAGATCTGGCCCTTTACTATCTAGGGAATTCGAACCAGAGCTTTAAATGAAAGTGTTAAAATAAGAAAAACCAACTTTTTTTTATTTTGAAATCATTCTAGACTTACAGAAAAAGTTACAAGGATAGTAGAGAGAGCTTCCTTACGGAATGTTATGTCTTATGTAACTGTGGTACTCTTGTCAAAACTGTAAGATGAAATGGGGGATTTATCCCTTTTTGGAGTTGTTTCTTTGGAGATTGCCCTCACATTGGTCAAGAAATGCAGTGAGAATGAGTGATGTATTTCAGGCCCCTCAGCTCTGGAAATGTGACTCCATGTTTTTTCTGTACAGGGTGGAGCCAATGCCATCTACTGGGCCTCTCGGCACGGCCACGTAGATACCTTGACATTTCTCAATGAGAATAAATGCCCTTTGGATGTTAAAGACAAGGTAAGGCCACTTCTTTGCTCAGTGACGGGAAGAAGTAATAAAAGGATGCATTTGACCATTGGCATGCCATGTGTGGCAGAGCCCAAAGAATGAGCATTCAGGACCTGAGACTTGGTTGAATATTAAAATCTGCCTTTAGCTGAAGTTTTGGGGTGGTAGTTCCCTTAATATGCAGGTAATAAATTAACCATCCCCGTAACATGAAAACTAAAAGTTGACTAGATAGATAACCAGAAAGAGAACAGGATCCTTGTCCTCTAATGACTCACCATGTGCTTTTAGGCACATTTCTCCTCATCTCTGAAGTGACAACACTGACTTTACAGTCACTAGCACTAGAAAGAGTCATGAGACGAATGCTTGTAAAATAAGGCTTTTGGGACAAAGATGTTACAGAAATTATTGATTTAGCAAGATATGCCTTATGTTTTATTGAGTTTACATAGCAGTCCTTTGAGTTACTTGGCAGTGTTTGAACCCGCACCTACTTTTTCATCCCTTATGCATTCTCTTGTTCAACCCTTGTCTGCTTCTAAGACTAGGAGACTAATTTGTCCTTTTTAACCAAGGCTGCCACGTACAGCTGCGTGGATTGTGCACTGCGCCATAGTAAGAATGACATTCACATCAAAGATGTGTTTATTATGCAATTTTCTGTCAGGTGACAATAAAGTTTCTGGTTTCTCCTTTTCCTTTGTAAAATCAGATTATTCTGACAATATTTGGGCAGCTATAAATAACAAACCTTAAGGAAGTTGCACCTATTATTCACTCAGAATGTTATTGCATGGGCTGATAGTGATTGTTTTGAAGTCTCTGAGAATGTAAGAAATAAGATTTTAAGCATCAGCAATTAAATCAGAACTTGATAATAAAGTTGTGTGTTTCAGTAATCGCTCTATGTGCTATACTTAATATTAAAAAAGGAATTTTGTATTTTTTAAGATGACAATGTTAGAAGCATCAGTATGTAAAGAAGATTGAAATCAGTCATCACAGAAAAGGGAAATCATTCTCACTTGGGGTATTTTATGACAAACAGGATGAGCCAGGCACGTGGATTTAACACTTAAATGGTAAACCCACCACCCCTGCCCCCAGGTCCCTGATTCAGTCACCAAAGAAGCCTAAAGGGGAGGACATGGAGCTAGGCATGAGTACAGGTGGACCTGTTTGTTCTAGTCCACACAGCCAGGTCCAGGGGGGCTATTCTGAAACTTTGTTTTGTTTGCAGTCTGGAGAGACAGCTCTACACGTGGCAGCTCGCTATGGCCATGCTGACGTGGTTCAGTTACTGTGCAGCTTCGGCTCTAATCCCAATTTCCAGGACAAGGTGGGTTATGGGAACGGAAGTCCTCATTTCCTTCTGCACTCTGCATAGATGGGCATCCTGCTAAATGATGGGGTCAGGTTTTTTGCTTAGATTATAGAGAACATGGCTCAGACAGGAGCATTTGCATTCATTCATTCGTTCAATCCTCTGGACAGTGATATGATTCTCATTTTACAGATGAGGAAACTGAGGCAAAGAGCGGTTCAGTTACTTGCAAAAGATCGCACCACTTGTAAGAGCCAGAGCTTGAATCTTCACACTTTGGTTCCAGCATCCATGTTTGCAATCACTACCCTAGGTGGCCTCTCATGGACAGATATGTGTGTCTAATCTGTTGATCAAGGATATAAAGGCCTTAATGTCCTGTGGACCTCATGCTAGCCATTTCCTTGCCGTGTTAAAGCATGGTTATGTCCATCATTTCTTTGCCAGAGCAATTCTGCGTTTATGTGATTTCTTTTAAGTTAGGCATGACAAAAATCCTGCATCAAGATGGTTAGAAGCATTCTTGTTCAGAGAAGCTCTCTCTACTGTTAGCAGTCTCAGATGAAGTAAATGAAAGCACGTTTTTTTTATAAGAAAGATACCATAAATCCACCCACACTGGGGCTTTCTTGTTCAGAAGAATGAGCTCTATTGGCTTCCAGAGGGCCCTCAAGAGTCAGCTGTCCATCATATGCTGAGAAAGCCAAATTCTTCCAGCACAGAAATCTTAAGGAAGGAAAAACGAATAAAGAAGAGGTGTCAGACCCTCTTTGTTGTCTCAGATTAATGTTTCACTCCAGTGGCTACAAGTTTTCTCTCTACTGTGTTGACTTTGCTTTGTTGTCCCACTGGGTGGGACTCTCCTGGGCTTGGTGTTTCTTTAATGTCACTGTGTTTTCCTACCACTCTGTTGGTTCCTTCGCCAGGAGGAAGAAACCCCCCTGCACTGTGCTGCCTGGCATGGCTACTACTCTGTGGCCAAAGCCCTGTGTGAAACTGGCTGCAATGTGAACATCAAGAACCGAGAAGGAGAGACGCCCCTCCTGACAGCTTCTGCCAGGGGTTACCATGACATCGTGGAGTGTCTAGCTGAACATGGAGCCGACCTTAATGCCTCCGACAAGGTGCTCTGTGTGTGAATTTGTCATACTCACTGAGACGTGATGTGAGGGCCTGAAGGGACTACAAGTCTCCTCAATTAGCTTCCGAAAACTAAACTTGAATACTGCAAATTGCAATCTTCCTTTCTCGTCTCTGTTCCAAAGACACTGTGAGCTTTCCTAGATTCTATTTAATAATTACTTGTGGCATGTGGCAAAATATTTGAGTTGGTCAGATGAGTTAGGTCTCTCTTTTATTTTCAGCCTTTCTTATCTTCGAAATGGTACAGTTTGATCACTGAGCCCAAGACAGTCTTCATTTGGGACTAAAATTGGCAGCACTATTAATTTGTAGACAAACAAAGAAATAGGCGTTTTGTTTACTTCCATCACTGCTATTTCATAGAAAGACAACAAACCACTCTAATTTGTCTGGCAAACTCATTTTTAGGGAAGGTGTTTCTTTTTTAATTAAGCAAATTCAGCATGATCTGTTTTTATTGTGCTTGCACTTAAAATGAAGCTGTGATGACGCTGCAGTCAGATTGGGACAATGGAATGAATACTGCTGTTTGTGGCATGTGGGCCTAGTACAGAGGAATGTCTCTCCAGTGGGGCAGCCTTGTGCCCAAGGGACATTTGATAGCTGGGCACATTTTTTTGGTTGTTGAACCAGGGGTGGGGCTTACTGCTGGCATATAGTAGGTAAGAACCAATGGTGCTTCTATAAAATTGTATAACCCAAAGGCCAGGCCCAAAATGTCCATGCTGAGGTTAAGAAATCCTATATTGGATTAAGTCATTCTCGACTCCAACAACTCAACATGTCTGTCCACTGGGGATGCTATAATAAGTAAAAGGAATACTCAGGCTGGTTTTTGTGGGATGAAGAGTTAATTATATTATATTTGCCTCTCATAGTATGATAGCCCTTGAGAAAACCACTTCACTCTCTTAGTTTCTCCTGGTATGAAATTAAATACTAGGCTTTCTTCTTAGGAAGTTAGTAAAGATCGATGAGCCAATGTTTTTCAAAGTGATTTCTAACTACTTAATAAAACGGGCCATTGGAGTACCAGCAATTGCTTCAGTTCTACAAACTGAGGAACAAGATGAAGTGTTGAGTTTTTTTGTCTGATTTCACTGACTAACCTTGAATAATCAAGCCTAATGTAATTGTTCAGAGTGGAATGGATGGAGCCTCTTCTCCACACCTCAAAAAACTATGGCTTTAGATTCACCATGAGGCTTGGCAATCCCGTTGCCAAGTAAACCTCGCCTAAAGGCACCTGAAAAGATGAGTGGCCAGGCCATGTGCCTGGACAGAGCGCTCACAGCCCCTGGCTTTCATCATAGGGTGGACACGTGGCTCTTCATCTCGCTGTAAGGAGATGTCAGATGGAGGTCATCCAGACTCTCATCAGCCAAGGATGTGTCATCGATTTCCAAGACAGGCATGGCAATACCCCGCTCCACGTGGCCTGCAAAGATGGCAGTGTGCCTGTCGTAGTGGCCCTCTGTGAAGCCAACAGCAATTTGGATATGTCAAACAAGGTAAACCTGTGGGAAAGGCCCTGGTGTCTGTTCCCGTTTTGGACCAAGTTCCTCTGTCTGTCTCGTCATTACTCAAAGTCAGTGTTATTCAGATGAACCTTTTATTTTTTGTGGGGCTCTCCCTCCATTTTAAAAGTAATGAAATTATTACATTGATAAATACTTCCTACCTAACCTGGCTTACCATTTACGAGTGGGGGGTGGGAGGCGGGGAGGATGGTTGAATCTTTCTGGAACACTAAATTTTCAGAAAAACACCTAAAGAATTCTGATTTGGTGGAAATTCTTAGGACCAGATTCCCTTCTTAGATTTCCCACATTTTGAGTTTTATGGTCAAAAATTCATACCAGTTTTCTTGGGCAAAATAAATTTGGTAAGACTAGGTGAATTCTGGCATTTGGTGAATAATAGTGCAAGTAATTACGTGCTCCCAGGTTGAATTTTTTTAAATCTAAATGTTGCTGACTGGAAGTTCGCTATGCCTTCCCTTTTCCCTGAATAACTTCATTTCATTCCGAAATATGACAGAGCAGTAGAACGTCCATATGGTTTCTCTGTGAATGGCAAGCACTCTTCTGTTATGACTATGTTCATGTCCACATAGAATTTTAATTGCAGGAAGTGTTTGTTAAATGGCATACAAGATAGCAGCAGAATTTTATTATGATTTATTTGCGTTAAAGATGATCTGAAACAGCTAGAAAAATTATGTTTACAGAAAATTATTCCTCTTGCATATTATTTGGTTGATTGTAATGGAAATTGAAATCAATAATCTTTACATTCTAGAAGTATGAAAACACAGTATCATTGGTCTTAGATATTAGCTGCTAGTTGCTTTCTCGGTTTATTCCATTCCAATCTTGCCAAGTCAGTTATGTAAGTGGTTGAAGGAAAAAGCCCAGTGTAATATTAAGCATTAGCAAGACCTTGGTTTTCCTTTCAGGAGTCTTTTTGTTGTTGTTGTTAATTTTATTACTTGTTTTGTTTACATTACTCTGCATTTTAGTATATCAGCAGTACATCTCAGTCTATGAGTACTTCACCACAACCACCACCAGAGTTCCTGTGCCCTTTCCTACCACCTGTTCCCCACTTCCTTCACACCCCCATCCCATCCTCCTGCTAGCCCCTGTCTTGTGTCCTGTGAGCTTTCCTGGGGTTTGTGTGTTCATTTGTTTCCTTTCATTACATTCCACATATCGTTCTCTTTTTCCCTCTAACTTACTTCGCTGAACATGATACCCTCTACTTCCAGCCAGATTGTTGCAAAGGGCATGATTTCATCTTTTTTCAGTAACTCCATAGAATCCATAGAGTATGTAGACACAGCTTCTTTACCCAGTCCTCTGTTGATGGGCATTTAGGTTGTTTCCATGTCTTGGCTGTTGTGAACCATGCTGCTATGAACATAAAGGTGCAGATATTTTTTCTGATGAGAGATTTTGTATTCTCTGGATATATGCCTAGGAGTGGGATTGTTGGATTAAATGTTAGCTCCCTCTTCATTTTTTTGAGGAATCTCCATACTATGTTCCAGAGAGGTTGCGCTGGTTTATATTCCCACCAACACCGTAGGGAGGCTCCTTTTTCTCCACACCCCCTCCAACACTAGCTGCTTCTGGCCTTTTTGATAGAGGCCATTCTCACTGGTGTGGAGTGGTATCTCATTGTGGTTTTGTTTTTACATTTCTCTGATGATGAGTAGTGTCAATCATCTTTTCATGTGTCTGTAGGCCATCTGAGTGTCTTCTCTAGAGAGGTGTCTATTCAATTCTTCTGTCCATTTTTTATTGTTGAGCTGTATGAGCTCTTTATATATTTCGGAGATTAAGCGCCTATCTGATGTATATTATGTGAATACCTTCCGGGAGTCTTTAAATGAATAGGAACGGCTGACTTCAAGCAACAAAGTGGCTTCATTTCAATCCCTTTAGACTTGGCCGTTGTATGCTGGGTGGCCTGCTGTGTTGCATGCGCAGCATCTGGGGCAGCTGTGTCCTATGAAGGTGGAGGAGCAGAGAAGCAGAGCCAGTGGGTGTTTTGCTCCACATCAGAATACAAAAGGCGCTCAAAATATGCTCTGCAAAATACCCAGCAAAATAATCCTAGACTTCCATGTTTACAAGCAACTGGTTTATGTAACAGGAAAACCTACATGTTTGATCCTGCAAATGGCCATTATCATTCACAAATGCTGGCCTCAACTTGTGTGTTTACTGTCTGGCACAGCAGAGGCGCACAGAGGACTTGCCATTGAAGTGAGCGCAGCTGGAGCAAAACTCATTAGTTCCACAATTTCAGCATCTTGGAATCAGCAGCAAAATGCTGACCATTATTCAGAGCCTTCCTGGCAGCTCTGCTCTCGTCTGTGCTCCGGCTCCCGGGTGGCCTCCCCTGCCCAGAGGCTCAGTGGCCGCTGCTTTGTGGCTCTCAAGCCTTCTTCTGAGGGCTTGGTGTCAACTTTGTTTTTCTCTTCCTTTCATATTCTGTTTTGTTTCGTTGTTAGGCAAGATGATGGGGGCTCTAGAGCAGCGGAAAATAGATATATATGGAAAAGTAGGGGGAGGGCATTATTCCCTCAGAAACCTCCTCTGGCTTTAGACATGAGGCAGCCTGTTAGAGCCCTTCTCTGACCACACTGTGTCAGCATGACGAGAGGGAGTTCGTGGCGGCAGAGTGCTGGTTCTCGCCCTCAGGTTGCTTTCAGCCAGACATGTCAATGTAACGGTCACCCTGGTGCAGGGCCCAGCTGCTGTAGAAACATGCACCCCGATATTAAAGACACCAGACACCGGGGGAAGCTTGTCGTTCGTCATCATTTAGGATGACTAGGACTTTGCAGGTGAGGGACAGCAGTGGGTGTGTGTTTGTGTGCTGGAGGCATTTAGGGAGGGAGAGGGGGAGGGAGAGGAAGAGAGAGAGAGAAAGGAACATTGGGTCCAGATGGTGAAAGATCTTGTATTGAATCCTGGTTTGTTCTGCCCCAGATTGGTGGCCTTCAAAAGTGTGAATGTTCCCCTCCCTTTCATTACATCACATTTCTCTTCAGTGTCCTTCTCCTCTTCTGTACACTGTAGAACTCTCGTTCTCTCTCCAGCATGATCTTCCTCACACAGAAACCCAAATGTTTCATCCGAGTCTTTCAACCCTTCTCTTCTTCTTACTTTAACTCTATGATAGTTTAAAGCTTCAAATGTGCTTTCTAAATCACTCTAGGAGATAACAATAAAGAAACCATACATATGTCCACACATTATAGCAAGGAATTAGAACCACCTGTAGTGTCCATTCTTAGCATGTTGAGTAAGTGAATCATGACATTCATATATTGATTAGTATTCAGGTACTAAAAAGAATATAATAGATTTAGTTACAGACATGGAAACTTATTTGCAATTTTATTATTAGATGAATAAAGGGAGTGACAGAATAGGAGATGGCATATAATCATGGCTTGGCTTTCCAAAGCATGTGTCTCCTCTTATGAATCCATTTAAAAAAAAAAAGCTTGGAAGGAAATGCATGAAGGTGTTAATTAAGTAGAGGTAGCTGTGAAAAGGGAAACTTGAGGGGAGAGTAGAAGAGGATTGCTATTTTCTAGCATATATTAAGTCTTGTTTGGATATTCTAAATGAGTATGCCTTAACTTCATAACAAAAACCTGCATTTGCAAACAAACAGCATAAAACAGAGACACCTAAACTTTCTCAGTTCCTGACATCTGTAATATCTCAGTAATTTTGTGTATGGTTCCCTTAGGACAAAAGAAATAACTAGACATTCAGTTTAAGTAGTTTAGTCCAAAGAACTTAGTAGTTACATCCTAAAAACTTAGTAGCCATTAGAACAAATGATCCACATAGATTGAAAGAAAACAAATGTTCTCATTTCATTCTTATAGAAGCACATTTGCACACTAACAAGATGTGTGTGCTGTTGGGCACCTCATTCTTCTCCAGACCTTGAACTCAGATTGGACAACACCGGCTTCATTTCTTGTTCTACACAGATTTTCTCAAGATACTTGCTTGTTATCCCAGCAACTACCAAACCCCATGCATAGACACGATGCCATTGCCAAGAAAGGAAGTATAATCTATGTCAAGAAATACCTGGAGACAGTGGTTCACCAGGTATCCAAACATGCTGGTTCCATAAAAAAATTTAAGATATTTCTTGAAACCCCAGTGAATTCACTGCAGTGCCTGGGGGTGCCTTGGTACACACTTTGGGAACTGTGGGCAGAAGACATGGTGGACTTGGCCTTGAAGTTTGTTTTCCGTAAAGTGTGTTTTTGGTGACTATCCTTCCATTTTTTTATTCCCTCATTCTATCAAAACTTGAACTAGAGTGCAAATCTAATGAACTTTGGGGCCCTCGGCCCTGACTCAGGCCTCCTTTCTGCCAGCACGGCAGGAAGCTTCATTTAGTTAGCTCAAGATGAACCTCCCAGTTTTCCATCCTTCGAAGGTGCTCATTTAACCGAAAAATTCTTAAAAACGTTCTGCATGACTTGCCACCTCACTGAGCAGCGAGTCTCTGGAGAATGGAGACTCTTTTTTCTTTCTGGTAGGTCCCACAGCCCTTAGACAATGCCGGCCCCTGGGAGAGGCCCCATAAATGTCCTCCTTGGCACCAGTAGTGAGAAGGCCTTTCCGGGGTCTTTTTTTTTGTCCCTTCCAGTATGGACGAACGCCTCTACACCTGGCCGCCAACAACGGGATTCTCGATGTGGTCCGCTACCTCTGTCTGACGGGCGCCAACGTGGAGGCGCTGACCTTGGTGAGTGACACTCCTGACTGGCGAAGCCACTGAAAACTTCTCAGTCCTCAAGGGCACGGGGGGGAGCTACTGCTTGGCAACTGCGTCTAAGAGCTGCTATTAAGCTTCAACGCCTCCACTGCAGTTATGGAAACATTTGCCCCCACACCTAGGGTACTATCTCGTTAATGCTTCAGCCTCCTCTCGTTCCACCAGGCCCCCACTGCCAGGAATGCCTGCTGCTTCCCACTGGGCTTTTTGTTTCCCGTGTTACACAACGGTGCTTCTGCATTTTTTATGAGATGCGTGTTTTCCTTTCCTAAATGTTCTCCTTCCACCACAGGGCACTGGAGGCTCCGCAGAGCTCTTCTCTCTCGTTTAAAAGTTTGCTCTTGCTCTTAGGCTTGCAGAATACTTATTAAATGAGATAGCTTCAATACCTCCTGCTGCCCACTCCCTGTTCCAGACCTAGTCCCTCCCTGCTGAAGAAACCCTTTGATTCATATTTCATGAAATGCCAAAGAGGAAACACACGTCAGCTAAGAAGGTAAAATTGCCATTTTATTGCGGCAGTGAAATATCATCATTTGAATTGTTATGGCCCAAAGGGTCAGTGGGTTGACTCTCCATTCTCTCACACAGAAGGTGCTTGAAACTCACTAGAGCTTTGCTGCCATAAAGTGTTTCTCTAAGGAGAGCCGTTGTAGCCAGTCTCAGGAAAATCAGTGCCCTGAGGCTGGAAGAAGGGACTCATTTCTCGTATTTGTAGGCATTGGGACACAGCCTTGTTCGTTTATGTCTCTGGCCAATCCCACACGAAGGGGTAGTTGAGCAGTTGTGACCAGCACCCTATTGACCACAGAGGCCCAAAGAGCTACCAACTAGCCCCTTACAGAGAAATGTTTGCTGACCCCCCCAATCTAGGACAGTCCCTCTCTGCACAGACATTTCCTTGAGGTCATTCTCTCCGCCATGGGGTGGCTTTGTCCTTGTGCTGTTGAGCTTCAAGCTGGGCATTTCTGCAAGTGCATGATTACCGGTGTTCTGCGCAGATGGTCCCTCCTCACCCATCACAGATCCGTAGGTGGCCTCTAACCTGATCTGCCGTTCCCAAGCCCTACCCAGTGGTGTCTGGCATGTAGTTCAGTATATGTATATATATATATATATATATATATATATATATATATATATATATATATATATATATATATATATATATATAATACATCAGAGTATTTATGTGCATTTTATGGAAAAAAAAATGGTTGTTGCAGACATTACCTGAAAATAAATTTAAAAATAAACCCTTGAGGATGACTTCAAAGACATCAGCAGCTGACTTCTGCCGAGCCCGTGCAGTGCGGTTGGGACCACTGAAATGTGTGCCCTTAGGCTGCCCCTGGGGCTTAGGGTTTAGGGGCTGTTCTCCAACCTCCATGAGCCCAGGTCTTCTCCCTTTGCCCTCCCAGCCCCTGTTTCTTTACTTCCCACCACAGCCACCCGCTCAGACAGGTCTCCAGTGTATCTGCTTGTTCTCCCAGCTGTCCGGCTCAGTGTAGACACCTCACGGCTCTGCCCCTCCCCACCATTGGTGCCTCACTGGCTCCTTCATTCATGTGTTGGTTTTACGAGCACGTGCAGTATACCAGGCCCTGCGGCCACCAGGGAGCACAGTGAGGCCGAGACAGGTGTGCTCCCGACCCCGGGAACTTCTCGTCTGATGGAGAGTCAGACCCCAGAGTCATAGCAGCAAACATGCAGTATGGGTGGCACCAGTGAGTTAGGAACCAGGAAGCAGGATGATGCTGAGGGAGTTTCCTGGGAGGTTAAAGGGCTCCTCAGAGGGAGTATGGAGATGCAGCTGTTCAGAGCACAGTATGGGGCCCCTCTGGAGGCAGGACAGGCTGGGCTGGAAGACACAGGGCCTCCCCAGCTGGCAGGGTGGGCAATGGGAAGCCATCAGTGTTTAAGTGAGATCCTCGAGACACTGTGCCCCACGCTGAGGGTTTCTCCAGGACAGCTGTGTCACCTATGTCAATCTGAATTTTCTAGAAACCACATCTAAAAAGGAAAAGAGACTTAGGAAATTTAATTGCAATCATCATTTTCTTTATCACCAGATATGCAGCATATTATTATTTCAACCCTTAGTAAGTTATTTTTAAGCTATTGCGTTATTGCATTCTTTTGCTTTCAGTCTTTGAAATCTAGTGTGCATTTACACCCACAGTGCGTCTTCCCTTGGCCACATCTCCAGAACTGAGTGTGGGAAGGGCCTGCTATCTGATTGGACAGCACAGCGCAGCCCCTTTCTCTGCAAATTTTTCTCCTCTTTGCCTGAGTGTGGCCTCTCTCCAGCCTTAACCATTTCCATTCTTAACCATCGCCCGACAGCGCCCTCTTGCGGTCACATCCCCTCCCAGTCTGTTCTCTGCCTGATAACTTGGAAAAAGTCCTTTGGAAGTCCCATCCTGTCTTTGTTTTTCGCTCCCTGGTTTCACATTCCGTTTCTATGACTCTTCCAAAATCCTCAGCCACCTTCTGGTGGCTTTTTTCCTTCAAACTTTGTATTATAAAGTAAACACATTTTTTAAAGGGCATGAATAAAAGCAAATCTTGGTGAATTATTAGCAAACAAACACCTTTGTAACCCCATTCAGGACAGGAAGTTGAACTTCTGGGATCCCCCAGAAGCCTCCAGTGGCCTGTCCCAACCGCTGCCTCCCCCAGTACACCCGACTCTGACTTTCGTAGTAATCGCTTCCTTGCCTTTCTTTATTCTGTCTCACCTAAGTACCGCAGCTCTTTAAATCCTGTTTCACTAATTACCTATCCAGGACTGGACACTGTCTTGACACTCTCCTCCTGCCTTGGATGAGAACATGCTGCTTTCTCCTGCTCTGCTTGCCCTTTTCCAGCTCCATGTCTTCTTGATTCTGTGCCATCCTGTTGGCTCCCTCCTACCCATCTCACCAATGCCCAGGACTGTCCCTGCACCTGAACCAGGACCCACAACTGTGTCTCCAGTCCCGCTTGCCCCGAGCACCCCACTCAGACACAGCCTGGAGACACCACCTCTGGAAGGCCCCCAGCCTCCATGCCCTGTGCCCTCTCAGTGTCTGCTCTTCCTTCCCCCAGTGCTGACCTTTGCACAGGGCTACAGCATGTGTCTGCCCAGTCCAGGCACATGGAGGCCCTGCCCACCTCCTCCCCTGCATGGCATCAGCTCCTACTACAGCCTGGATTCTTCTTGAACTGGCAGCACTCCACCCTTTTGTGTCCACCTGGTTTAGGAACTCGGTACGCGCTTCAGGACACGCAGCCCAGGCTCAGAACTGCCCTTTTGACTGTAGCCTTGCGGCTCTCCTGCTAGTTCCACCCCAATGCACTTAACAATCAGAAAAGTTGTTTTGCAATGTGCTCTGATTTCACATCATCCTGTGGCTCATTGCCTTCAACATGTCACTTCTGTGGCCTGGCCCCTGCCCGGATCACAGCTTCACCCCTCACCCCTGTACCCTAAATGAACAGAATTTTTACAGGTCCTGGAAAGCCACTTGCACACTCCCACCTCATCAAGTTGGCATATGCTGTTCTCTCCCTCGAGAATCTCTGTTTCCACCCCCTCCACCCCTGCACACAGTGCCCCAGCTGTGCACACACACACCCCTACCATAAGACAACATGATGTACTTCCGCCTTCATAATGAGAGACTTCTAATACCTAATAGAAGAGGCACAGAGTACTAGAAGGGTACAGAGTAGTGGATGATATTAGTGGCAGGAAGATTCTAGGGCACTAACTTTTTCTTATCCTTTAATATTCAACTAGTGCCCCAAGAAGCCTCCTTTTTCCTGTCCTTCAGCAGGTGTGATTTGCCCTTCTGTTGGAACTGACTACTGAATTCTCCCATGAGACTGTGGCTGTGGGAATGTGGTTTGTCCGGGTCTCCTAACTGACCTCCCTGCTTCCTTCCTCAATGTTCAGTCTTTTCCTCACATGGCACCCTGCATGACACTTTTCAAACATGAGTCAGATCATGCCCCACATCTGCTCAGACTCTCTATCACAGTAAAAGTCCTCATGATGGGGGGGGGGGGGGCTAAAGATCTGGCCCTCACATTGCCTCCCTGACTTGGTCTCCTGCTCGTCTTCCTCCCCTTACTACCTGCACTAGTCACATAAGCTTCCTTGTTACTCTTCAAACATGACTCATGCTGCTGCCTCAGGGCCTTTGCACCTGCTGCTCTTGGCAGGACCTCTTCCAGATATCTCAGTGGCTTGCTCTAACCCGCTGCAGGTTTTGACACAAACATCTCCTTCTCAGTGAGGTCTTCTTGAATCATTTTGTAACAAGGACATCAGTGAGTTTTGTAGACCAAGGATAGCCCAGAGAGTTAGCCCCTTGCTCAGGGGTACATGGCAGAGCAAGGTCAGAATATAAAGATCCAGTTCCTACCCATTTCCCTGCTGGACACAAAGCCTGGGAGTTTGAAGGAAATTCTCAGCTCTTCTATTAATAATTGATAATAATTATTAATAATTGCTTTTCTTGGCCCTGTGCTTTGTTGAGTCTTTCTGTTTGGTTTTCTGTAATCTGCTCAAGAGCCCATACAATGAATGAGTCTGGAAAGTGTCCTCTAGAGAAGCATGTTTTATAACCTGTAAAGCGCTGCACATACTTTAGGAGTTATTGCAGACAGTGATTTTTCTGTCATTCAAGAGGCTTACAGCTGCGGGATAATTTTTACCATGAAAGTCCCCTGGCTGTGTAATAAGCAGACCTGAGGTCTCCAGGAGAAAAATATTATGACTAATGATACAGCAAAGATAGAAAATTTCAGTCAAGGCTTAGATTTCATCCAGCTTAGTCAGTGGTTCCCAAACTTGGCTGCATAGAATCACCCGGTGCTCCTGCAGCCCCTGTGATGGGTCCCACCGCAGCCTGATGGAGCTG
>RJWH01006841.1:0-48281 GCA_004363575.1 Solenodon paradoxus
CCGGCCACTGCCTCCTGTCCTCGTCTGTCCCCTCCCGAGGCGCCCTCATCCCTGTGTCAGCGCCTGGCCCCCAGAACAATCCTGAGACTCGCACTGAACGGAGGCCCCCACCCATTCCAAGGTCCCCCGAGCCGTAGGTTCCACGGACTCCACTGCGCCACATTGTCACGCACACGCGTCAAACTCTGAGGTGGCTCGGGGCGGAATGTGGCTCCTAAATGTAGGGCTGCACAGCAGTGGCAGAGTGAGCTGTTCTCAGCACCCTGCCAGAGCCACTCCTCAGATCGGGGTGCCAGCGAGCACTCTCAGCCAAGGACGGACAGGTTGTGTTCCTCCACCAGCGCCCCCATTCCGTCTCCAGGGCCTCCGTCCCCTGTCCCACAGTCCCTGACCGCTGCCAGCACGCTGCCGGGTGGCTGTGCTGTGCTTGGCAGCGGGTCATCCCGGCTGGTGTCGCCACTCGTTCTGCGGGCCAGCGTGGGGCAGGTCCTCCATTGGAGGTGTTGAAAGGATGGCCGGAGCAGTGCGCTCACCAGAGTGGCAGGTCCCTCTCTAGTCGTGACAGTAACTGGAGGGTTTTGTTGTCTCTGTTCTGAAACGTGCTCTGGGCACGTCCCTCCGGCACTTATGCATCCAGCCCAGCTTTCCCTGCTCATGTAGCTGGATTGTCTCTCTCCGCACATCGCAGAGCTTGATGTCATTTTCCTCTGGATTAGTGTCGCAGCTCTCCTGATGGGCACTGGCCGATCAGGGCGCTTTAGGTCCACTGTCGCTCTGACCCCTCGTCAAACCTGACTGTGAGCTTGGCGCTTGGGGGGACAGGGCTTCCCACTCACTGCCTCCGTCAGAGCTGCTCCCGTGCTTGTGGGCCACCGAGCACTGCAGAGTGAGTTGGGCCCCATTAGTGGGAGCCCCCGCAGGGTGGTCCCTGCAGGTGAGGCCCACAGCCGAAGGGGCAGTATGCCGACCCCCACGGGCCCTGCTTATGCCCAGTGACAAGTGTGACGGCTCTATGCTCATTAGCATTTGTCACACTTGTCCTCTCCCCTGACGGCCGTGAAGTAAGTCCTGTCATCTCTGAGAAACATGTCTTTTCCTGGGAGCTCCCAAGCCTATTTTCTGTGGCTTTCTCAGTTTGAGTTGACCTGGGCCATCACTTTCAGGACGACACCTCTAAATGTGGAAGACCTCTGAGACGGCCTTCTCTTCCAGGGCGCGCTGTCCTGGTGACGGCCCTGGACAAAGCAGACGTCCGCTCTGGGTATTCAGTGAGTGTCTGTTTGTGCACTGTCCCCATTGTCTTTCTTCCTTCTGGAAGCTCATAAAGAGACTGGACATTCTCCCTTTACCAGATTAGCTGGAGAATCGTCGTGCAAGTTAATACGCTGTGTCATTCTCTTTTTTATTTACTTTTATTGTAGTGATTATTCTACACATTAAAACAATTTCCTATGTATAGGTTCCCCATTTCTTAGATATATTTCAGCATACCCTGCCCTCTACCACATCACAAGTGTCCTTCCCCACTGTCCACTGGGCTCCACCACCATGTGCCCCCCACCGGCCCCATTCCCTGTCGGTCACAGCAGTTCTGTTACAAATGTTCCAGGGTTGGTTATGTTTCATCTGCTCCCTTGTTTTATCTGTTCATATTCCACCTGTGAGTGAGGCCATCTGGTATCTGTCTTTCTTCTTTTGACTTCTTTCACTGAGCATCCTCCCCTCTAGGGAGGGGAGCTCCATGTTGATTCAGATGACAGGGTTTCATCTCTTCTCAGGACTGTGTAGTAGAAGGTTGGGTTATGCTTTTTAATCCATTCAATCAGTCCATTAACGTTTAGAGTGATTTTTTTATATATAGGTTCTTAGTGTCATTTAATAATTTGTCTTGTGTCTGTTGAGCCAGGTGATGACTTTGTTCTCTTTGTCTCTTTAGGTCGGATGGTGCAGTTATGTGTTTATTGATTTCACCTTTTGTTTTCTTCTTCGCTTTCTGCCTGGGGGTGTATTTTGAGGTTACCCTGAAGTTAGCATTCACAGTTCTGTGTTTGCTGCCTAGTTTATTTAAAAGCACATTAGTCTTCCACTCATTCTAACTCTCCACATTTTTGTTCTCTTCTCTTTCTCCCCACGTTTAATATTTGCTGTCTTACTGTTTTCTTGTGTAGTTTCTTTATGCTTTATAGAGCATCCTTTAATATTTTTTTGGAAAACTGGTTCTACGATGATAAACTCCTTTAACTTTTGCTTGTTAGAAAAAGATTTTATCATTCCTCCAGTTCTGAATGATAATCTTGCCAGATATAGTTAGTGTCTTAGGTTGAAACTCCTTTTCTTCCAGCACTTTGAATAAATATATTACGCCATTCTCTTCTGGCCTGTAGAGTTTCATTTGAGAAGTCCTCTTCTCAAGAAGTCTTATGGGGGTTCCTCTGTATGTGACACATTTTTCTCTGGCTGCTTTTAATAGTCTGTCTTCATCTTATTTTTTTGACATTTTGATGATGATGTGTCTAGGTGTATTTCTGTTTGAGTTTCGTTTATTAGGAACTCTTTCAGCTTCCTGAATCTAAAGGCTTGTTCCATTCTTCAAATTAGGCAAGTTCCCATCTATTATTTCTTCAAATATGGTTTCTACCTCCTTTTCTCTCTCTTCCTCTGGAACCCCTATGATGCAAGTGTTCTTCCTTTTGATGCTATCTCAGAGGTCTCGGATGCTTTTTTCAATTCTTTGAATTTTTTTTATCTCTTTGCCGGTTTGCTCAATTGAGTTCCTCTGTCCTATCTTCCAGATCACTGATTCTATTGGAAGCGTCATCCATCCTATTGTTGAGTCCCTCTGTTGAGTTCTTTACTTCGGCCATTCTCTCTTACCTGTTTGATGTGTTGTTTTAATTCTCTGCTTCCTGACATCTCGTTTACTTCCTCTACTGATTTCTGGTTTCCCATGAGTATGTTAATCACTGTTAGGTAAATTTCTCTTCAGGTAATTTACATATGTCTGCTGTATTCAGATTTCCCCCTGGGTTTTAATGGGATCCATCATTTCACATATATTTCTCTGTGCCTTTGCTCTCTTCGGCATTCTGTTAATATTTCTGAGGGTTCAGTTTCCTTGGCGTTCCATAGGTTTGATTTGCCCAGGATTGGCAATCCAGCTGCAGTTTCGCCTCGACCCACAAGGAGGCGCTAGCGGGTAGCACTGAGGTTTGGGACGGCCTTCTCCCTGTAACCCAGGGGCGGGGCACCCGGTGGGCAGGGCACCTGTGGAGGGGATTTCTGCTCTGTGGGCGGGGCACCCGGTGGACGGGATTTCCTCTCTGTGGACCCCAAGCTCTGGTGTGAAATGCTTGTGGGAGGGTTTGAATTTTACTGATTTCCGGTTATGGCTGCACCCAGTGCAGTTTAACCATGTGGGCTCCAACTCAGCTCCCGATGCGCTGGCTCTCCTTTCACCCCCTCCCGAATTGGCCCTTCATGGCTCCACGTCTCAGCCCCACTGGGCCCGCTTTTCGCTGCCTCCGCAGCTAGTTCTGAAATCCCAGTCTCCACTCTGCTGCGCACCCAGAGACCCCCGAGCTCCGTCTCAAATCCAGATCTGCGCCAGGTGCCCTCACCACCGTTAGTCCTCAGCCGGTCTGCCTCCAACTGAAGTGCCGGCTGTTTCTTGGTGTTTCTCAGGAAAATATGTGTAGTTGGAGGTGTTTTTTTGGTGTCTGTGGGGAGAGACCCGAAAGTGTGTCCTATCGAGTCACCATCCGGAAGCCGATCTCCTGCTGTATCACTCTACACTAAAACTCCAGTGTTAATTGTTTCTTTATATTGGTTGATAATTTTATAGTGAAAAATTAGAAAATACTTATTAAGAAAGTAAATATTATCTTTAATCCCACCAGCTGTTGATAAAGTTGATAGGATATCAGGTACTGTAACTGTGACATTTAAGTTTGTGCTAACCCAGCAGACCTCTGCAGTAAGTCCTCATTTTCCAGTAAGGCATTTCCCACTATGAACTTGTGTGTTACATACCAACACACGCGTGTGGGTGAACATATACACACTGCCTGCCTCTCTGGGCATGTATATCCTTTTAAAATCTGCTCACAGAACGAGGAGGCGACTCCCTGTAAGCCTGTCCTGTTCTAGGGCGTCGGATGGTTTCCCGTTGAACAGCTTGAGTCAGTGCAGAGAAGCCTGCTAGACACAGTCACAGTTGTTCCTCTGTTGAGCTCCAAAATCTCACGCCTGCATTGACGTGATACTTTTCCTGGTTTTTCACAGCCTGAGAATGCAATTATACAGATTTAGCAGAGGGATGAAAACTAAAATGAAAAGTAGAAGACACTCATTTAAACAGTGAGATTTACATTTGACTCAAGCAAGTTTGTCTTTTGCAAAGTTTCCATAAAATAACCAATAACATTTTCGTATTTGCCCCATATAATTTTGAATTTAATAAAGGATAAGATTTCAAATGTTTCGTTTGTTTTACAGGCACACATTGTTTTTAGTGGATGTTGATGGGGTTTCTAGAGCTTTCTGTCTGTCTTATCACATCACCTGTAAATAGTAATATTTTTACTCCTTTTCCTACTTGGATCCCTTTTATTTCGTGTTACTGTCTAATTGTCCCCGCACAGCCTCTCGTGTAACTTATTAGAAGTGGTGAGACTGGGCAGCCCTGTCTGTTCTCGACTTTAAAGGAAAAGCTTCCCATTGCTCATCATTGAGTATGGTGTGAACGTAGTCTTAGACGTGCTTTATTCTGTGAAGGTGCTTCTCCTGTCCCCGTTCCACTGAGCACTTTTGTCAGAAGTCAATGCGGACTCTCATCAGGGCTTCCTCTGTGTGTTTTCACCCTCACTTTGTCGATGTATCACATTAACTGATCTGTGTTGGAACATCCTTGCATCTCTAGAATAAAACCCGCCTAGTTGTAGAGTGTAGCCTCCTTTTAATGTATCATTCGCTTTGGGGGGATTTTTTAATCCTGTTTCAGTTTCCACACCCCAGGCTGGCCTGTTCAGGTTTTCTATGCCTGATTTAGTCTTGGTGGACTCCATATTTTAAAAAACGTGTCCCTTCTAGTTAATTAAGTGAAATGGCATATCTCTGTGCATAGTGGTCTCTTACACCCTTTGTACGTCTCTGGTATCTGTCATAACTTCTCTGCTCACATTTCCAATTCTGTTAGTGAGCACGTTGTCCGTATTTTTCACAGAAATAGAAGGTCGTGTGCATGGCAGCATGCATGTGAGCGTAGCCATGATCTGGATCACACTAACCACCGTGTCAACTTGACTTGTAGCTTGCGCGTCAACTTGGACATGGGCAAAGCGGCATATGGGTGGATGATCATGAAAGACAAGGACATCCCTGGCACAGTCGTCCGGACCAGCACCATCCCAGAGGAGCTGGGCCGCTTGGTGTATTTACTCACTGACAAAACAGGTACTCCCTCGTCTGTGTTTGCCTGTGACGGTGCTCAGTGACATCAGTTAAAGTGACCCTGGTGTGCGCTGATCCATGTGTACATGTAGTTAGAATCCCAGCTCTGCCCTTGCAAACTGTCTCACCACTTACCTTCATCCTCTGATACACAAGCATCATTAGAATTAGCAGAATGCTAAAATAAAGTCTTAAATTATAAATTGCATAGTCTTTATTTTCAGTTTCCTATATTATAGTTGTCTTTTTGTTTTATTCCACTGCCTTTGTTACACATCTCAGTTGCTTAAGAGCAAAACTTGCCTGTTTATTAGAGGATGACACTTGTGAGCTGTAAGAAATGCAGTAAAAATGTGTCTGAATTTGCTATTTTAACAGTAACATCCCGCTAATGAGCTTCACACGAACTATCCCACCCTTCAGTTCCATGCCCACGTTCTGTTTGTGCTAATCTCTGTTTTCTTTTGCATCCAAGAATTCCTTTTAATCCATAACTCACTAAATAGGAGAGGAATGGAACCCAGTACTAGAAGAAAAGCGTTCTATGGGGATAAAATTTCTCCTTGGTTTATTGATTCAATTTATTAAATTCCTAGTCATTTTTATGAAGTAGAAATAAAAGTCTGTTTCCATGACATGATAATGGAAATGTCTCCAGTTAGATCAACATTGTTTTCAATAAAATATTAGAAAAGCCCCACTGCCACCGGGAGATAGAGATCCACCCCAGCCACTACTTCCCGTCTGGCACGGAAGCCCTGACGTCATGGGCCGCTCGACCGGAGACGCACGGACACTCGCACGCACGCTGCCACGGGGAACCTGCTGCTGAAACTGAGATCGGTTTAGCGGCAGGTTCACGGTTTAAAATAAGAAAACAGCTCCTTCTGTGTGGAGACCTTGTCCCCAGGAGCTTGCCCACATGTGGAACACAGACAGACCTTCAGGGTGAAAGCGACCCAGCGCGACAGAGGGATGTAAAGAAGACTTCGATACACGGAGACACCGACTGTGGCCCCAGGTGTGGCCGTGTGCTGTGCTGCAGATGTTAGCCTCCTGATGAATTTACAGGTCACAGCAGTTCAGTGGAAATGCTCGTGGCTCGTGTGGCTTGTGGGGGCTTGAGGACCTGAGCCAAGGTAAAGCAAAGTAGCTTAGAAATAACCAGAGGGCTTGGGACCCCGGAGACAGACAGGAAACACCTTCAGACTGTCCCTTCCAGCACCGTTGAGCTGATGGCGGAGGTAGAGAACAGTCTATAACGCTGCTAGGAAGTCAGCAGGCGGGCTCGAGAGGGTCTGGAAACTGAGCGGGTCAACTTAAAGTCTACCTTCAGGTCCAGTGTACGGGGAGCCGCCAGGAGGCGCTCAGAGTGTGGAGGGGAGCGCCCCATGAGGGCCGGGCAGCTGTGAAAGGCTAATCCAGGACAGGAGGGTCCCCAGTGGTAGGCCGACTCCCCATTGACTGGGCCGTGGGGCTTTTCGTTAGTGGGGCTTTGCTGGACAGCTGACCCTGCAGCAGCAGTGTCTCCAGGCTGGGCGGAGGGTAGGCCTCCTGCTGTCTGGCAGTGAAGACGGGCGCCCTCTACAGGCCTCCTGCTGTCCCGGCAGGAAGACGCGCGCCCTCTACAGGCCTCGCTGCTCCACAAGCATGAAGACTTCCTGCTTAGAACGCTGTGTTTCCCCCTTTTGATCAAATTCTTTCTCAAGATGATCAGTAACTGAGTTAGGATTCTGCCTTCGATGCCAAGAAGGCCCTTTCCCCATTGCCGTGTCCCTGGTGGAAGGAATTGCACTGACGGGAGCACTGGAGGCCACGTGGGCTCGAGGAGCATGCATGGACGTCTCAAGTCTGTGCCTTGTCAAGGGAACTGTCTCATTTTAAGAAGGAGAAAATGATAGGAAAGTCTTTTCTAAACAATTTATAAGCAAAAAGAAGCCTGTCGGATTTTAATAGTCTGTCATGTCCAGTTTTATTTGTCAGAAATGAAAGGTTTTAAATTCAGAACTCCGTCGGCATGACGGCACGACTGGAGTAAAGGAGAAATGTGGTGCGAGCCTTTCGATAAATCCACAAGAGCGTTTGGTGAATCCCAACGTGCAGCTGTAGTTAAAAACTCCTGCCACACTGGAAGGAAGCACCCACAGCAGGTCTTAATGGCATAATGCCGACAGCTCCCCTGGCTGAGCAGGCACGGAGGTCGTCGTCTCCCGGCACCCATGGGCGGTGTCATGTTTGCATGGCTGGCCGTGCCTGCAGCAGGACAAGGGCAGGGAGTTACAAGAGAAGGAAAAGCAGTTGTTACTAACAGTGAGAAATCCAAGTAAAGTTACAGTGTGTTCTTTGTGAGTTAATCTGTCGAGATCAATATAGAATATCTATTGTATTTATCAGCACCAGTAACAAGTCATAAAAAGTCACAAAAACAACGTGCAGTGGCACGAAACAATGATATTCTCGACTGCACAGGTAGTTTCAGTCCATTGTGACTGGGGAGCAGTTTAGTGCCCTTTTCAGTTGGCCCAGGCCACAGCCCACCAGTGTGTCTGCCCTGTCCACACCCCTGACATCGGTGTGCGGGTGCCTCTCGTCTTTCAGCCTCTGCTCCCTGGTCCCAGGGGCTGCAATCTTCCCTCTTCCTGGCAGCTCCCAGAGTTGGTCTTTGCAGCAGGACAGGACCGCAGCCTGAGCCCCCGCCAGCCCTCTGGTCTCTGTGAAGGGCTACTTGCCTCCCAGGGCCAGGCTGTGCTTCCGGGACGGTAGAGGCCACCTCTCTGGGCCACATCCCAGCGACATGGACCCTCAGCTTACGCCGTGGGGACCCACAGGTTCCTCCTCTTCCACGGATTCCCATAGGCATGGGGTTGCTCACACTCCCTGTCTGAATCAGTAAGTAGGGTTCTGTGCCCACATTTCGTCTTTCTTTCACTCTGCATGACGCTGCAAGCGCTCGTCGGTGGTCCCATTCCTTTGTGGGACCTGAGTGACCTTCTGGAGAGGACACAGGTCTCATCCAGGGTTGTGAAGAACCCCTTGCTGCCCCCGCCTTTCAAGCTCTGTGCTGCTTACAGTCTTCCTGAGATTAACATAATTAGTGCAAATACATGCATTGTGTCAGTAAGGAGTCCGCACCTGCTCTCTGGAGAAGCCTTTAATGCCAGAGGGTGGGTTCATGCCCACAGCACTCGCACTGGAGCACGGGGCCCTCTGCGGAGTGTTGGGTAGGAACTGTTTCAGCGCTGGTCTCATATCATAGTCACGGTGACTGCCTGCACCCTCCCTGTCGGGCCTGTGGGGACCCCGCAGCCTCAGCCTCTCTCCCCAGAGCCCCACGGAGTGGGCAGGGCCTCCTCCCTCGAAGTGGTCAGGCTCAGGGCCGGACCCAGGAGCACATGGGGACGAGATGCCGCAGGCCACTCGAGGCCACACTGACCACAGGGCAGCAGGTGGTCAAACAAGACCAAGTATCTGCTGATGTCACCTTTGCTGGCGGAGGAGTCGCCGAGTCTCACCTTCCACCTCGTGGGGCGAGGTGCCCACTGTGGGACTGAACACCTGGGGTGGAACCCCCTCTGAGGACATGTGCTCTGCAAACCCAAGCCCGCTGGGCAGGCCCCAGTGTCACAGGAAGGCCTGCAGTGTCTGCACTGCAGCAGATGAGCTGGACGTCGGACACGTCACGTGCATGACAGGTCCCAGTCACACATCCTGGGGTCCGCTCCTCTGCCCTCTGCTTGGCGTCCTGGTAGAAGTGACCACCATTTCCATCTCTTCCATCTTCGCGTGGCTGACTCAGTGGATGGCTCTCCAGGGAGCTGCGGCCTATTGTTGCCGCTGACGCGTGCGCAGCTGGTCCTCCCTACAAGAGAGGAGACTGATGCGTCATTAAAAGTGTTTGGCAGCAGCGTCCGTCAGGGCACCTCTGCCACTCGCACCATGGGGGGTGAGGGAAGCACCCGCCACCCGCTCTGTTGCCCCTTCGTGTGGCTAAGGAGGTGGTGCCATCTGATGAGCGCGGGCGCCTGCGTGTTTCCGGGAAGATGGCAGAATCGGGACATTGCTGCCGTGCCCTGCTGCCAGCAGTACGAGAAGCATCGAGCCCTTCATCCGGGGAGCATTGCTGTTTGCCACCAGCTGCCAGGCCATGTGCCTGTCCAAGCCCGAGTCCCGGGCATGGCCCAGGCTGGACCCAGGTCGGCCCTGCAGTCAGCGGGCAGGGCCACTGCGCAAGAGCAGAGGACTCAGGGTGTTGACACAGCTCGGTGCAGCTGTTGAGGCGATGCACAAACGCCTTTGTTGGGGGTTTCTTTCCGTGTCCGCTGGAGCCGTTACCGGAGACACCCACGAAACAGCAGGTGTTCAGGGCTCGCCTTCTAGGCCCAGCGTCCAGGTTACCCAGTCGTCACTTTCCAACTGGAGCCGCATAAGGTTCCGAGCTGGGAGCACACAGGGCAGCCAGGCCTGACTGCCAGGCAGCACTGGGGCTCCCTCAACAGAGGTGTCGAGACGTGCGCGTCCTTCCGTGTGCCCGAGGGTAGTGACCAGGAGCTTCCGTCCTGGCCAGCACGAACTGTCTGGCGGGCACAGCCGGTCACCATGTGTGCCTGGGTGCGCCGTGTACTGAGCACTTGGGGGTGTTTGGACCAGTTGCCATACTCGGTTTACACAGCGGCCGAGCAGTGAGGCTGCATCCTCAGCAAGTAACGTGTGTGACTCCGTGCTAAGTATGGTCGAATGTTTTGGTAAAGCCGTCTGACCACCTTAGAGGCTTTGCTTCCGTCCCTTGACTGGAAGATTAAGTTAGCGGTGTCTTCATGTCACCACTGATCTGCGTGTGGGTTTCTTTCCTCCGCTGGACTCTCCACAGGAAGTGCCAAGGGGGCTGGCCGGGCGTCCTCCAGGGCTGCAGGCGTAGCCCTGGCCCATCTGACGCCGCGTGTCTCCGCGGCGCTGCGGGCAGTCTGTGGGCCACACTGCCGTCCCGCATGGCCCGGTCGGGGGGCACCGCCCTTCTCCTGGCGCTGCATGTGGGGCTGTAGGCCTCGCTGGCGGTGCGCCCCACAGCCCGCTTTGAGGAGGCCTGCAGTGGCATCTCTAACCTGGGGTCGCAGGCAGACCTCTGTCAAGGACACTCTGTCCCTGGGCTCGCTCTCGACAGGCCCGCCCTCCCTCCCCAGACCCAGGCTGGATGTCATGACCACGCTCTAGCATCTCAGCCGGTGGAAGCAGACACACTGACTCAAGATAGGACTTGATAAATGACTGCTCTCTCTGGCGGGCCTCGCCACACCAAGCCTGCTGCCCGGCAGCTACAAGAAAACTTGGGCCGACACTGCCAGTGCCCACCAAGCTGGTGCCCACGGCCACCAGAGGAAACACGTCCAAGGTCACATCTTAATATAAAAGAGGATCAAAGGGACCTCTGCACGCACATTCCAGCTTCACCAACACAACAGGATGTGAAGGCATTTATTCAAGTGGTAAAATAGCAGAGCTTATACTAGTTCACTGTCATTTGATGGGATATATCAGCTTCAAACTGCTCCAGACATCACCCATTAAGCAACTGGGAAGTCTTGAGGATGCAGCGTTGGACTCAGCCATTCTCTTGGCATTTGGCATAACAGCGGCACAGCCTTGCCAGTCTGAGCAGATACTCGCCTCTCCCGAGACGCCTGTGCACACCTGCCTCTGCCCGGCCCCGGGCAGCCTGGCACGGCCTGCCTCACGTTCGCCTCTCCCGCCTCCCAGCTTGTATTTCAATGGGACACATGCCACGTATCCACATGAAGGTGCCCCTGGCACCCCTGGATGCTGTCAGGCCCGCCCGGGTCATCGCAGAGAGACGGTGTCAAGAAGAGTCTTCCATAGTGCTAGAGTGCAGTGGTGCGTCCAGGCTCCCGTGGAGACCCCGGTCCCCACCACGTCCACTGCCAGGCTGGTCCTGGAACCCATACAGAAGCACGAAGGACCCAGAAGAGCCAAAACAATTTTGGAAAAAAATCAAAGGCGGAAATCTCACACTTCATTTCAAAACTTTGCACCCATCTGCAGGACGGTGTGGCATCAGTACCTTAAGGGGAGGCTTAGATCAATAGACTAGGATTCAGAGTCCAGAAATAAATCCTAAACCCGTGGTCAGCTGAGTTATGACACGGGTGCCATGTCCCTCGCTGGAGACAGAGCAGTCACCTGCAGGAAATCACCGGGGGACGGGCTACTGCAGAGCCGTGGGCCTGCAGGGTTGGGTAGGACCAAGGGGCGGGCCCAGTCACCGGGTTAGGAGGGACCCGTGGCGCGGGATGTACCTTCACCAGCATCCCAGAAGTGTAGAAAAGAGAGACAACAAAGCAGCCTGAGAGCCAGCTGGCAGGTGCCGTCCGGTGTATGCCTCCTGGAGGAGCTGCCGCCGCCACGGGCACTCCCACAGAGTTCCCCACGGGGAGCTGCACTGGAGGGAAGGCAGGGAACACGCTGGTGGAGAAGTGAGTTCAGCGGGCGTGAGGACCCGAAGTGGAGCCCTGCCCCCAGGCTCCGCTGCAGAGGGGTCCCCCACTTGCACGCAGGCTCGCAGCCCTAAAGAACCAGCAGCATGTTTCTCGGAAGCAGTTTGGTGTCCACTGGTGCGCTCTAAACTCACTGCCGCTCACAAAGTGTGTTGAGAGAGGAACCGGTGAAGACGGCAGCATGTCCTGAGAGATGGGGAAGAAGCAGACAGGTCCGCGTCTTTCGCACCCGGGCCAGGCGCTGGACACACTGATGGGTGCGTGAGCCGCTCCCGGCACGGAGTTAGAATCCAAGAAGCATTATTCGTCGTCATCCTATTTATAGAGTGCTTAGCACTTGTGCCCAATTACGTGCTGTCCCAGAGAGGGAAGCGTGTAGGGGACTCAGATAAAGCGCAGCACTTTGACTTGCATCAGATACGTTTCAGAGACCTACTTGCTCCACCACGATAGCAGAGGGGAGCGCTGTGCTTACGCTCGCGTTAGCACCTGTCAGGCTTCGCTGTCTTCACTAGACAAGTGACTGGTGGTTTCCTCTCACCTTCAGAAGGACGTTTCTCCAGCGTGTTTCACTGGGAGCTGAACTGCGGCGCCGGCCGCTGCTGTCTGCCCCGCAGCCCTGGGAGCTGGCCCCGCTCCTAGCACGCTGTCTCCTGAACGGGGCCTGGCAGAGGAGCGTGCACGCGCGGGAACCCGAGCCGGGGGTCGCGAGTTGTGAAACCTCGCTGGCACGCGCTGTCTCGGGAGCCTGAGAACCCGGGCGGCGGGCGCACATCACGGCTCGGGCTCCCTGCGTGTGAAACGAGCCCGTGCCTGTGTCGTGGGCTCTTCTGGAGTCGCGTGGAGCCCTGCAAACGCTCGTGACGGCAGCAGTGTTGAGACCCTCGTGCTCTCTGCCGCCCCTCCCACAGCAGACGCTGCAGCACTCCCACCCCCGCGCCCGGCGGCCCGGCCCCCCGCACAGCTCTGCTCCTCCGTGGTGGCTTCGTTCCGCCAGAGACCCGCAGCCTCCACCATCCCTGTCCCGCGGCCCAGCAGCTGCCCCCTGCAACGCCGGCTCCACAGTAGGATTTGGGCGCTGGCAGACACCCTGATGGGGGCCAGCACACATCCCTCTCAGGCAGCGTTCTAGAGGGCGGTCGTAGAGACTGACTGTCCCGTGGGCCGAGGTGTCACTTATCACACAGTGAGCTGAGCTGCAGGGCAGAGACGAGACTGTCTTCACAGAAGCCAGCCCTTCACGTCGAGAAAAGTTGTCAGAGGGAACTTGACTGCTGAGAGGCTGCCCACCATCGCAGGGCACTTCTGACAGGCGCCGGGTCTCGGTGTCAGCTGGAGGGGCGCGCGCCGCGGCAGCCTGTGCTCACCGGCCGTGTTGTCACTCACAGGCACCCTCACCCGGAATGAGATGGTGTTCAAGCGGCTGCATCTGGGCACCGTGTCTTACGGGACAGACACCATGGATGAGATCCAGAGCCACATCCTGAACGTGTATGCACAGGTGAGCTGACCTTCAGGTGGGGACACGGGCAGCGCCGGGTCACACTGCTCCGTCACTGAGCGAGCCCTTGGAGTCTCTGACCGTGCTGAGTGGTTGGCTGTGCAGAGAGTGTCAGGTCGCGTGGTGCTCGCGTGCGCCGCCCAGCGTGTGGGTGCACGGTGGTCCTCGCAGGCGGCCGGGCCGGGCTGCCGTGGGCCTGCCCATGTCGGCCCTGGGCGGGCGGGCCACGCCGCAGCCGCTGCCGGTGTCAGAGCTCCGCGCGCTTGGATTCCCACCTCCGGCCCTTCAGCACGGCCAGCTTCCTGGAAGCGCCCTGCCGTCCCGGCCTCGGCCACCGCCAGGCGGCCCCGTGGGAGAGCCTCGCTGCTGCGCGCCGGGCGTGCGTCCCAGCCCTGACCTCCTGCCCGGCTCCGGCGGCCGGGCCTGGCCTCTGCGCCGTCTCCTTCCGACAGGCCCTGTGACCGTCACCCGTGTTCAGCTGAACCTCTCTCCCGCCGTCAGGCAAAGCAGTCCGTGTGTCTGTCTGTGGTGTGACGTCTGCTCACACAGCACCACGCATGTCACGCTGCATCTCGCACCTAGTCCGTGCGTGCGCTGCTCGTCTGACACGGAGCCATTTCGCAGCCCAGGTGCTTACTGAGAGAAGAAAATTCTGAGAATGAGAAGAGTAACATGTGTCCAGATGCAGCAGGACCAGGGAGCGTGTTCTCTGAAAACTCGTCTGTGAATGTGATGTAATAGCTCGGTCAGTTGAGTCGTGGCAGAAAACCAGTGTGTGGTCTGCGTGGCCAGCCCAGCAGTCCTTTTCCTAGAAACCGGTCCCCCAGCGTGGCGGTGTGACGCCGACTGCGCCATGGCGTCACCAGGCCCCGGGAGTCCTCAGTGACCGCGGGGCCGTCCGGGTGATGCGTGTGAGGGGCACGGCTGGGACCACGGGCGGGTGTGGGCCAGCGGGCAGAACTGGCAGCTCCGCCTGCAGGGACACACACCAGTGCTCCCCAGCCCAGAGTTCTGACAGCCGGGGCGGAGCGGCCGCTGTCCCCACCCGGGAGGTGAATAGGCTCAGAGGGAGACAGACGCAGCCCAGTGAGCACCAGCCAGACCCCGGGTCCCGTGGAAAGCACAGCGCCTAAACGAACGGCAGAATCGAGTGAAAACGTGCCTTCTCCGTCTGCCCGCCTGCCGGCATTCCCGACTCCTCCTCCCTTAAAACGTGGCTGAGTAAGTCAGCGTGATGTGGTCGTCCGCCCTCTGAGACTAATGAACTCTTGGCATATCTGACCCTATTGCCTGGGAGTCCGGACGCCATGCGGATTGTGTCCGGAGCGGACGCCGCAGGGGTGTCCCCCCTGGCAGGTTGTGCGGGGGTCTCCCCGCTGGAGCGTTGTGTCCGGGAAGAGTGCATTGCTGCTGCATCCAGCACCACACGTGCATTTGTAAGGGAAACGGCAGCATCTGGCAACTTAGTGTTGCTCTGACCCCCGTGTCTGGAAGTGACGGGTGACCGAGGCAGGAGGACTGGCAGGAGTTGCTCTTCTGGAGCTGCTGCTGTCAGTGACGTGTCCCATCACATGCTCCGTGCCTGTGGCGCTGTGTTCGAGGGTGGCCAGCCAGCCGGCGGTGGGGTGCAGCAGCGTCCCGCCCCGTCCCCAACTCCCCGTCTTGTCTTGCAGACGCAGTCTCAGGCCAGTGGCACCGGGGGCCATGCCCCTGCATCAAGGAAAGCCCAGCCCTCTGCTCCCAAAGTCCGGAAGAGTGTCGGCAGTCGCATCCACGAGGCGGTGAAGGCCATCGCTCTGTGCCACAACGTCACCCCTGTGTACGAGTCTCGAGCTGTGAGCGGCGGGGAGACGGAGCATGCCGAGGCGGACCAGGACTTCAGCGATGAGAACCGCACCTACCAGGCCTCCAGCCCCGACGAGGTCAGTGGTGCCGGGGGATGTGGGGACGCCGCGCGCAGCTGGGGCCAAGAGGCAGTCACCCGGTCTGCGCCGGAGCCTGCCCGGTGCGTCCACAGGCCAGCAGTGCAGCAGGGCAGGGGCAGTCACCAGGCCGTCAGGCTCCGAGCGGGCCCGACCCGAGGGGCTGCGTGAGACGACTGCCCTGCCCAGACGTGCCGCCACACAGTGGGCCCATTCCTGTCATCCCACACGGTGTCAGCACGTGACTGTCTTCATACCTGCAGAAGACAGGCTGACACCATTTGAATATGCTGCGGCAGCCGCTTGCGGGTTTAGGCCGGTCGACAGCGGCTCCCATGGTTCCCACGGCGGCAGAGCACGACTCCCTCGATCCCCCAGGACTGCCCGCGGACTCAGCCTGACCGCACGCATGAGGGGCCTGCGTGGCACCGGCCGGGCCACCTCCCTGCGGGCCAGTGGGATGCCGGGCCGGGCTGGGCAACACAGGGCCTCAAGCACGGGGCAGGATGGTGCCCTGACAGGAATGACACGTGAGGACCAAGGGCAGCACACTGGCACGCGCACCCTCTGGGTGGCCAGAACTAGCAGGATACCCAGAGGTCAGGTTCCTCCGCTGGCTCGGAGCTGTGACGGGTTAAGCTGCTGAGACCGGGGGGCACCGGCCATCCCGCCTCCCCAGCGCCTTTGCCGTGTGCGTGCGGGGCTGCGTCCTGTCGGCACCTGCTCCTCCCGCTGCTGCTCCACCGCCGGAGCGCGTGGCTCAGCTTCCTTCTCCCACTAGAAGCCGGTACGCTGACCCCGCAGCAGGACCGTGCTGTCGCTGCGCTGGCGGGAAGCAGACGGACTCGGGCACAAGCCGCCGTGCCCCTCCTGCGCGCTCTGTCCTCGGCCTTGTCTGCAGTCCTCCCTCCCAGGGGCCCTCCCCAGTCCTCACGGGCACAGACACGTGGCTGCGGTCCTTCCTGTGACTTGCGGGGTGAGCGTGTGGAGATCTGCAGTGGGATCTCCCACTCTGGTTTTCAAGCTCACGCGATGTTTGAAACGCTCGCTGCGCGGGCATTTCCTTTTCGTTGCGCCTGGAAACAGCTCACACTAACCGAAACGGCAGTGCAGAAGTCACAGTGTGTCCTTAGTGCTTAGTCCTGAGAAGGAGAACGTTGGTTTTTAAACATGAAAGCAGAGCTCCTCTACCGGGCAGCCCTGCTCCCAGGCTGGGGCACCAGAGACGACCTCCACTGCCCACCCCCGCCCTGTGAACCGGTCAGCGTCACACCGCCCTGCTGTCCTGTTGGCCTGCCGTCCGGGGCCCTTCCTGCCCACCACCCTCCTCGCACGCCTGCTGCCGCGCCCTCTACTCCCTGAGTTGCGCCCGTGGCCCCGCTGCTCCGGCCGGAGGTGGTCTGGACGACAAGCGCGTCACAGCCAGCACGACTGGGAGCCGCCTGCGGGCGACAGGCTTCAGTCAGAGCAGGAAACTGGGAGGAGGCGCCCGTCCTGCCGTCGTCAGTTTTTCCCAGTGGTCCCCCAGCGAGGTGCGCGTGCCTGCGGTCAGGTTGGCGTGTGCGGGGCGTGACGGGCGCGTGTCCTCGGAACCCAGCCGGCAGCACCGTGCGTGCAGCCGCGGGAACGGCGGCCGAGGAGGCGCTCCCGCCTTCTCCAGGGGCCCCAGCAGAAGCTCCGCGTGCGGCTTTGTGGAGAGCGCCGCCGCAGTCCTGCCCGCCCCGCGTTTCCCTGAACGCGCCGGAACGTGCTCCCGAGCCGCTGCTCGGGGTGGACACCCGCGTGCGGGGCGCAGACAGGCCCGTGAGGGTCTGCGGTGCTGCCGAGGGCCCGGCGGCACGGGCCTCAGCCCCACTCCCATCAGATCCTGCTCGCGTGGACATGCACTCTCCTCTGATCACGTCATACTGCAGACGTTTCCAAGAGCACCTGTCAGGTGTCACACGGCAGCCGCTCTCCCTTGACCTCTGGGTCACCCTTCGTTTCAGAGGAAGCATCCTGGGCCCTTGACAGCAAGTCCGTGCTGTCCCCGGGGGCGCGGCACGTGCAGGGGCCGTGGTACTCTGCACGCCTCCCTGCATTCACGTGACCAGCTGCCGAAGGAACCTGGTCCAGCAGTGGCCTGGAAGCTTCCTCGGGAGCTGCTCCTGAGCGCGGGCGGCTGCGGGCGGACAGGGAGGCGCTCGTGTGCCCGCCCCCTGGGCTGGGACTTCTGTCCTGTGTGTGTCCCCCAAGTGGGGAGCAGGACCAGGCTCTGACTAGGCCACCAGAGGCCCTTGCTTTCTAAGGAGGCAGAGCGCCCAGGAGCCGGGCATCCGCTAAAATGTTTAGGAGGCGGAGCAAGCGAGGAGAGACAGGGAAGCTGGTGGTGGCGGAAGAGCGCGTCTGAAGTGAAGCACAGTGGAAACTGCTGGCGAAGTGTCCGGTGTGGAACGCGGTTGCAGGCAGTGTGCACGAGGGCCTGCCCAGCACGGGCGCGGCCACAGGCCCAGACAAGCCGAAGGCAGTGCTTTCTAAACCCATTAAATAACTACATGACCGTTCCGAGGGAAAACACAGCCACGTGTGTCTGGAGAGCGGCCTGGAGCTGCAGGAGGCCCGCAGGGCCCGGGGCCACGTCCCAGCGGGTCCTTCTTCACAGGTGCCCTCCTCCCTGGCAACCTTCCCGTGACAAGGAAGAATTCCCAGAAGCTCTACCTCGTTTCATGAAGCCAACTTAACCCTAAATTGTAAAGTCGGATGAAGATGACGCAGGTGTTAACGCAACGTGCAGGGAGTGTAACGAAGAGCCTGGTGATAGAGATGCAGAAACCCAGAAGAGCAGCTGGCAAGTCCGCCAGGGCCTCGGTCCCATCCGCTGTCCTGGGATCCCGGGATGGAGCAAGACTGGGGAAGAGTCTGCGTTTGCAGCTCTGCCTGGGCAGTCGTAGGATGGCGCGTTTCCATGGAGCGTCTGAAAGCGTTGAAGTTGAGGTCAGTGCCTGTCGTGGCTAAACGAAAGCCAGCTTCCGACCCACCGGCAGGAAATTCAACGAAGGAAGCTGCTGCTCCCCTGCGCCCCCCAGAGCCGCGCTCCGCATCAGGACACGCCAGCAGCGCCCTCTCCCGGAGACGCTCCGCGCTCGACACCCTCGACAGGACCGTCTGGAAGCTCGAAGAATCCCTGCTCGAGCCGCCGCAGCCGTGTCGTCTGTCCAGCAGCTCAGGAGACCGTGCTTCCTGGGCTGGGCAGCTGCTGCCGCCCGTCCCAGTGAGACCGTGCTCCCTCCAGGACACGCTTCTGGGGAGCTTCCCTGCACCCATTGTCGCGGGCAGTCCCGCTCACGTGGGGCCTCGCCACGTGGTCTGCATGGCTGCCACGGCGCCGTCTCCTGAGCCGGTGATATGCCACCAGGCCACAGGGACGTGGTCAACTGGAACCCGCCCACAGGCGCTGTGGGCCCGACAGCTTTCTGGGGAACTGTGCCGGACGTTAAGAGGACGTCACACCGAGTCTGCAGCATCTCCCAGGACACGGGAGCACTTGTCGGCACGTGAACGCCGGTTTAGCTGGCACCCACATCAGACAGGCCCCGGGGGACACGACACGCGCAGTTCCAGCTGAGCCGGCGCCGGCATCCGCTGCAGACACCGCAGGTGGACACAGCGGCAGCATGGCCGTCGGGAACCAGGCCGGTCCTGAGGTGGCCAGTCAGCACCCTCGTCCCCACGCCATGGGAACTGCTGGCATGGGGGCAGGACGCCGGCGTCCCTTCGTGCCCTCGGTGCGAGAAGAGTGGAAGCAGAACATGACGCGTTGAAATGTGCCGTTGATAAAGCACAAGAACCCAGAACAAGCTTGATTTCAGAGGACACTTCACAAGTTAGGAAGAAGCGAGATGAATGAATGACAGGAGGGTGAAGTCATTTGTTCTCTAAAAGACACTAAGGGCAGGAGACACGTTGCGGCTTGTGGACTCGGTGCAGGTTGCGTGTCCGGGACATGACGGCAGCCTCACTATACACCTAACCCTCGACGCCCTGTTGGAAACCAACCTGCTTTAACTTTGGAGAAGTCTGACCAGCTCCCTCCACAGAAGGAGACGGGCAGTGACTGCCGGGCTGCTGCCTGTGCCAGCTGGACGGTGCGAAGCCTGCTGCTGACCACCCGTCCCGTCGGCCCCCGGGCCAGTCCGGGGCCAGGCCAACCTCGCCGTCCGGAGGACGTGCACCACATGGAGCGGGAGAGCTGGGGCCAGGGCGGTCAGTGGTCAACAGAACCTTCTAGACCCAGAAGGCCGCCTGCCCGAGTGACCACCTCCTGACGGGAGTGGGCTCAGGCCTGGGCAGCTTTGTCCTCCGCACACACAGTGGCCACCAGCCACTGTCCACTGCCCCCGACCGACAGAGTCCACTCACCCTCACAGGGCTGCCCGCCGGCCTGAGAGCCTCTCCACGCTGCCCAGCCGCCATGTCTGCCGTGGGGCCAGCACACGTAGGGAGTGTCTGAATTGTTTAACACTCTCTAGGAAGAAAACAAGCTCTCGGTTCCGTGTTCTGACCTGTGGGCGCACTTCTGAACTTGATCAGTGGTTCTCAGGTTCGCCCTTGTAAGGACCCCTCCCCAGTCTTCCCAGCGATTCCGACAGGCCGAGGTGGCCATGGCCGGACGCCTCCATGCCGCACGTGCGGCTCAGCTGGGCGGCAGGGCCCCACGGGCAGGGCTGGCAGGACAGCGGTGCCGTCGGAGTCCTCACGGCCCCCGCACTCCCACCCCGCGCCGCGGTCCTGGCTGCCGACTGTGGGTGCTGAGTCAGCTCACCCTGAGATACATGAGACGTGCATGTGGAGGGGGCAGGCGGTACGTGGGGGCTGAAGAGAGCTCAGGCCTGACGTTTCGGCCGCAGGAAGCAGCGTTTGTTGAGGCTCAAGGGCGCGGAGCCAGGAGAGGCCTGTGCCTGCCCAGGCGCCAGCATCCGGGACTCTGTCCGCTTGCTCCGTCCCCGGGTGCTCCAGTCTCTGTCCGGGGAGAGGGGCCCGTGGAGCAGGGCTGGCCAGCCACACGTACCCTCGCGCCTCCGTGGTGCGCGCCTCGCGGTGCCGAGATGGACAGGGTGCGGCGAGTGCCCCAGCGAGCAGCTGCGGGGAAGCGCGGGCTCCGCCCCGTCGTTCACTGAGCAGGGAGCAGGCTGCCCGCCATGCCGCAGCCAAGCAGGATCCGGGCTCCGGGCTCCGGGCTCCGGGCCACTCCGCAGGCGGCGCCGTGCCCGGTCAGCAGCCACACAGCCTTCCAACAGCGTGGCGTCCACTACCACCCGAGCCGTGCGCGCCAGGCCGCCAGCAAGGGGCGGCTTCCCATTCTCTGCCTCTTCCTGGAGGCCATCCGGAAGCCTCGTGCTGGACGTGTGTTCCGGTCCGCCCGGGGAGCACCCCGGGCACTGCACGTGCCGCCGAGCGCGGGGAGCCGGGCCGGCTGCTGCGTCACGGGGCGCCCCCCACCCCGGGTCCTGCATTAGCCACGAGTTTCTGGTGTGAGGGAGGCTTTTCAGAAAGCATCTTGTCACGAAGAACCCGAGGGCCGCTCTGACGAGCTGCTCCCGACTTGGAGGTGCTCGACTGGCGAACGGGTCTGCAAAGGCCGCTCTGCTGCTGTCGGGCTGACATGCGGCGGCAGCCCATGTGCGTCAGGTGGCGGCGGGGCCCCTTTTCCCAGCGGTGCCGGCAGCTGCACGCAGGCCTGTCCCCCGTGAAGGCTCCTCCGCGTGCGCTGCGCTGGCAGTTTCCACCTGCCCGTGTCTGAGGGCTGGGCGGGGAGGCCCTAGAAGCTGTGGCCAGAGCCCAGCCCCGCCCCGCAGCGCGCATCCCGGGCCCTGTCGACAGGAAGACAGTCTAGGTGTTGACGGCCTTCACCTGGGGCGGCTCAGGCTCGTGCTCCCTCGGCGGGTCCCCGCCCTGGGATGCAGTGTCCTCCCATCTCCTGTCTCCCTCCCTCAGGTGGCCCTAGTGCAGTGGACGGAGAGCGTGGGCCTCACCCTGGTCAGCAGAGACCTCGCGTCCATGCAGCTGAGGACCCCCGGCGGGCAGACGCTGACCTTCACTGTCCTGCAGGTGTTCCCCTTCACCTCGGAGAGCAAGCGGATGGGCATCATCGTCAGGGTGCGTGGGCCCGGCTGTCCGTGGGCGAGTGCAGTCGCGCGGCTCTGCTGAGAGGCTGGTGAAGAAGTCACCTCCTGGACCGGGCAGAGCAAGTGCGGGACAGTTCTCAGTGACAGCGAGGTGACTGGGGATGGTTAGGAGCCCAGACCTGCTGCAGGAGAGCCTGTTAAGTTGATGGTGGACACCAAACTGTGTCTCAGACGTTGGTGAGGCGGGAGCATTCAGTCAGCCTGAAGATTTGGGAGAACTGTTGGCTCCAGCGCAGTGGCCAGTCCACAGGTGATCGCCATTTCAGAAACCCAGCCCACATCTAGTGGCCTTGCTGGCCCTCACTCAGTCTTCGAGCCTGAGGTTGGAGAGGACACGGCTCAGCAGAGACCCATGGCTCACGCAGCACATGTGCACCGGTGTTTTCTGGGCGCCGCCGCGCTGGGCCAGGGTCACAGCTGACCATGTGCTGCCTTTCGTCGCTTTGCAGGAGGAGTCCACAGCCGAAATCACCTTCTATGTGAAAGGCGCCGATGTGGCCATGTCCACCATCGTCCAGTACAGCGACTGGCTGGAGGAGGAGGTAGGACTGGTCCAGAGTCTGCTCGTGGGCGTGAGTGGGGGCAGCTGGTTGGGTCGCCCGTGGGGCGTGGGCCGTTGGGGCAGGCGCCTCTGCTCAGCGGCGACGGGGCTCCGGCCTGTGTGGCCTCGCCCCCTGTCTTCTCGGTGTCGATACGAACGGCTTGCATCTCAGGAGCAGGGCTGTTCTGGCGCCCACACGAGGTCACGTGGAAGTGCCCCAGGGAGAGCATTGTACTTAGGTCGAAGACGGAAAGCTTTGCTGGTCGCTTGGCAAAAACTTCTAAACTAGTACAGAGTACGCAAGCAGCTACCACTGAACATGTTTCTTTTTAAATAATTACGTGATTTGAGACAGCTAGTGTTCACTCTCATGCTTTTCGTGTGGAAGATTTGCTGTAATTCCGAAAACGGTGCCAAACAGCCTGTCCTGCTTTCCATCGAGTTCTCCTTAGTGACTGGTTGGTCCGCAGCTCAGCAGGGTGATTCCTGGTTCACGTTTGCTTTCTGACGTCGGTGGGGCCCGGTGCCGCGTGGACACGCGTGCGCGGGCTCCCGCGCTGGCCGCTGCCAATACCAGACCCGCGTCGGCTGTGACACTGGCAAAATGAGTCGATCCTCCAGGCACTTGGATTTAATCAGGGACATGACTAAATTAAACTCCCTGAAGACCTAGTAAAATGCCATAAAAATTACTTTTGGTCATAACAATGTACAATTAATTATCAAATACTTGTTTAATTTATTTAGGTTTATGAGGTCAGATCGATACATGTCCTGCACAGACAATGTCAGATTGTTTTTCAGAAAGATAACTACTGAAAACTTTCGTACGGTGTCTGTCCGTCTTCCCCGGGATCTCTCCCCACCCCATTCGCCTCACTCTCCGGAGCGGAGCAGACAGTCCCCTCGGCTCCCACACTGGGCCTCAGCCTAGACCTGTGTCTCCACGCAGCCAGGGACAGCCGCAGCATCCACGCTTGTGACACCCGGGTGCCTGCCCGGCGTCTGACCGTGGAGCCCGTGCGGCGTGGTGGCGCCAGCCCCCCGGGCCCACGCAGGGCTCTGAGCCTGCGGCATAGCGGCCGGGAGCTTGCAAACAGCCTCGTGTCTCACAGGCAGCAGGCGTCTGGTCAGCCGGACGGGCTCCCGAGGCTGCCGGAGTGCCCAGCCAGTGCACGGGGCTGCCGGGGCCGGCGCCGGCCATGGTGCGCGTGTGCCAGCCTGGCGCCCTCGCCGATCTTGGTGCCCCCGAGCAGCACGCGGTGTGGCTCGGCCCACCGGGCTCGGAGCACCCAGGCCCCACACACACCCCTCTGCGACGCCTCTCTGCAGTGCGGAAACATGGCCCGTGAAGGTCTGCGCACCCTGGTGGTGGCGAAGAGGGCTCTCTCGGAGGAGCAGTACCAGGACTTTGAGGTGAGACCCCGCCAGCCCCACCGTCCCTTCCCCCAGCCCTGAGCCAGGGTGTGGCTCCCCCGTGGGGCCCCACCTCTGCTCTGCTGAGGAAGAATCTAGAGGGGAGTCGGGGTTTTTCCAGGTGCACACTTGAATGTATGACCATTGGGGGCCCGTCTGTCCCCAGAGCCGGCACGCCCAGGCCAGGCTGAGTGTGCACGACAGGGCCCTCAAGGTGGCGGCCGTGGTGGAGAGCCTGGAGCGGGAGATGGAGTTGCTGTGCCTCACGGGCGTGGAGGACCAGCTGCAGGCGGACGTGCGCCCCACCCTGGAGATGCTGCGGAACGCGGGCATCAAGGTAGCCGCCCGTCCGTCCATCCGCAGACCCCGCAGCGCCCCCCGTGCGTGCGAGCCCGGCGTGGAGCTGGTGCGCGGCCACGCGCAGCACACTGCCCACCTGGGCGTCGGAAGTGTACAGGTGCTGGGCGGGCACGGGAGGGGTGGGCCGTGTGTGGCGGGCAGCGCAGGCACCCTGTGGGTGCAGGTGCCAGGGCTCAGGATTGTCGCTCTGCTGGCAGTCCAAGGTCCCGAGAGCTTGGAGACTAGCCCCGGCGGTGTCGAGCAGCCACACGCGGGAGAAGTCTCCCCCTGAGCAGCGGTGGCCGTCTGACTAACCCGTGTGACTCAGAGCGGCCTGTTTTCTTCTGTGCTCGGGCGACGGCCGGCGCTGCGGTGGGAATGTGCCTCACACACATCTGGCGCGTCCCCGCCGCTGACTCACAGGGTCTCTGGTCTGCCCTCCCGCAGCCTGCCTGCCTCCCTTGCCGTAAAACTGAGGGTCTGGGTTCAGACCCTGAAACTCGGGTCCCAGCCACCCCACACCCCGAGGGCACGCGCTTGCCGGCTCCGGCACCGCCGCGGTGCGCCGTGGCCCCTCGGTCACAGGTGTGCCCGACCCGGTGCAGCTGGCACGGTCATGAGCTCCCACACTCTGGGCCCCAACCTTCTGCTTCCAAAGAAGCAGTTACCTTCGTACATGAGACACTGGCAGTGCAGGCGGCAGTGAGGGTCCCCGCCTGCTCGTCGTCTGGACCGTGTGCGAGCTGTCCTGTCCCCCTTAAGTGTGGGCTCAGCTCACCTTCTGGTCCAGGTGTGTTTGTGTCCATGGCTGGGCACCCGGGGCAATTCTCTGGACGTCTTATGGATGTTCGTTCACCACACACAGCTGTGGCTCACCTGTCTGCGCCCGCGTACACGAAGCGCCCTCGGCTGCAGCCTCGAGCCCAGACCCTAGTCGCTGTCCGCGTGCCCGGCTCCGTGCCGGTTCTGGCCCGGTGGGTCGTCGCGGACTGGCTTGCCCCCCGGTCAGCTCGCTCTCAGCTCGTTCAGGTATAGGCGTCTCCGTCTTCTGCGACCGGCCCCGCAGCCCTGGCTGCTGTCTGCGTGACCAGTCCAGGGGCCCGCGCCTGCAGGCAGTGCTGTCCTTGTGACACTGGCTGTCCACTCACCGGCCCTCAGGCTTCACCCGCACTGTGGGTGTCAGGGTCCCACCTCTTAGGGCCAGTCTTGTCCTGTTTCCGAGCCCGGTGTGCTGCCACTGTGCCCACGGCCTCCAAGCTCAGGGCGAGGTGGCCTCAGACGGGCTCGGTCTGGATGCGAAGTGACGAGTCCTTGTTTCCTAGATATGGATGCTCACGGGCGACAAGCTCGAGACGGCCACTTGCATCGCCAAGAGCTCACACTTGGTGTCCAGGACACAGGACACCCACATCTTCAGACCAGTGAGTACCTGTCTGACCACTTGCATCTCCTGTGTCGTTTGCACGATGCTGCGCATACGGTGGTTTATGAATCGCTGCGAATCTGTCTTGTAAGAGAGTCTTCCTACTGGGTTTGTAAAGACATTAGAATACAGGTGTGTGTTCTGTGTGAAACGTCCTCAGACAGCGTCTTGAGAGTGACGCTCTAAGCCGGGCTGCTGCGCCGTCAGGGTCGTTGCTAACCCCGCAGGCCTGGCGGACCGCGCGCCGTGGCCGCGTTTGTCATCGAGCGGGTGCGCCCTGTCACTGGTGAGCGCGCCCGCAGCAGGCAAGCACGCGTCCTCCCGTCGCTGGGCCGTCAGGAGACATGGCCCGAGCGTGTGTGGCAGTCAGTGACGAGTGGGTTCAGTTCAGGCGGAGGACGAAGTCCAGACCTGACGGACGGGGAGCGGCAGCACCTCGGAGAGTTCTTTGGACGCGGTTTTACACGGATGTCATTTGTCCGCCAGAAGCAGAATCAACAAATGAGGCCCCGCAGACGATGTCGACTAAATTACTGACAATTCTGATAACGACAGCAGCTCAGTTTGGTACATGTCCCGCAATTAAAATTGGCAGATAAACCAACCTGTTTAAAGACAGCTCAGATTCATCTGGGCCACGTGGAACTTTCCATTTTTTTCAGTCCCCTAACAGTTCCTTTATGCCCATAAAATCTCGTCATTCAGCCTGTTAAAAACCCGCCTGTTGGTTCTGAAATATCTTCGTTCTCCTGTTTGTTGCTTGAGGATTCAGACTTCCTTTATTCTCTTCACCTCTGAGCCTGCAGGCTGTTGGCTAACAGGGCAGTGAGGCCGGGCAGGTCTGCTCAGGTGCCTGTAGCCCGGGCCCGGCAGGGGATGGCCTCCTGCCTGAGCCTGGTTTCTGCTGCGCAGAGGTCTCGGCTGCTCCCACGGCAGAGCCTGTGGAGTGTCACTCCCGAGGCCGGCCCGTGGGAGCGCCGCCACGCCCTCCCCAGAACATTCCGGGAAACCCGTGGTTCTCGTGCTTACAGGGCTGGCTGATAAAGGCGCATCCCCCCGAGCCCAGGAGGCAGGAGCCAGGCCCGCGGCCCTGAGCTGCTCCGTGTGGGAGCCCCCCCATCACCCCGCGCAGAGGCCCGCACACGGGTCCGTGGCTCGTCAGGCGGCGTGGTCACTCGGCCGCTTTCCCTCCATGCAGGTGACCAGCCGGGAAGAGGCCCACCTGGAACTGAACGCCTTCCGGAGGAAGCACGACTGCGCTCTGGTCATCTCGGGGGACGCCCTGGAGGTGAGGGCCTCCCCGACAGCACACATCTGTCCGTCTGTCTGGCCTGCGCGGCCGCCCTCCTTGAGTCCGGTGCACACAGGTGTCTGACCCCTGCCATCCGCGGAGCCGTCACAGCTGTCCTGCGCACGGTGCTGCCGTGTGGGCGCCCGCCTCCCCTGCAGGGCAGCGGCCCCGGTCCCCCGGTGCAGCCTCCCCCCCAGGTGGGCGCGGGATTGGGCATCCTGGCTGTGGTGCCCGCGGTCTAGACCCGCGGTCCCCAAGTGTGCCCTGTAGAGCCCCACGTGGCCGGTGCCCGTCAGTGAAGGTGACAGCGCTGCCCTCCTCGAACTCCCACACAGCCCCACCCCACCTGCTCTGTCTCCAGCGCTCCGTCTGGAGACCTGATTGCACCCCTGGACGGTCGTGGTGCGTGCTCTCACCCCTGCGCCCCCGCACGCTGACTCTGTGCCGGGCACTGCCGCCTCACCCGCCTGCCCGACGCGGGCCTGTCCGTGCCCTCCTAGAATAGGAAGGGGTTTGATAGGACTAGCTTTTTGAGGACTCCTACGGAATGAAACGTCTGTCTTGCCCTCCACTTCGGGTCTCAGAAGGAGTTGCTCTAGGGTTGTAACTGTCTCCCACCTCGGTTCCTGCTGAGATCCTGGCTGCCGCCCGCCCCCAGGCTGCGGGCGGCCTGTGTGGGTCCTCCTCCCCGGGGCTGCGGCCCTGGCCTGACCCGTGTCCGGGTATTGCTCAGACGTGCCCTCCACCCGCCCCCTGGTCAGGTGCCTGCCGCCCTCTCCTGCAAGTCAGCGTCCTGTACACCACTCTAGTCCCGAACCCTGGTCCCCGGGCTTTGCCAGCCCCTCGCTGAGCCGCAGGGGCGTCTTCGCAGGTGAGCCTGCGGTTCTACGAGCGTGAGTTTGTGGAGCTGGCCTGCCAGTGCCCCGCCGTGGTGTGCTGCCGCTGCTCGCCCACCCAGAAGGCCCGCGTCGTCACGCTGCTGCGCCAGCACGCCCGCAAGCGGACGTGCGCCATTGGTGAGCCTGCCGCCCCCGGGTCCTGGGGTGCTGTCGGCAGCGGCGCGGGGAGGCCACACGGCCAGGCCGTTCCACACAGTGGCCTTTCGCCCTCCGGGTGGGAGCCACTGCCGGGCACTGACTTCACCGCACCCGCAGGTGATGGAGGGAACGACGTGAGCATGATCCAGGCGGCGGACTGTGGCATCGGGGTCGAGGGGAAGGTACGCTGTCCTCAGTGTGTGGAGGAGCCCCGTGCCGGCGGGGTGCATGCGGCCTGCTCAGCCCTCTGGCCTGGCCTGCGCGGCCTTCCTGTGAGTGCCGCTGGGATGGGCGCCCTGCCGCCGCCGCGTCGGTGGGGCCCTTCCTGGGCGTCCGCACTGCTGCTCCACGACACAGCCAGCCCAGCCCGAGGGCCGCGGGGCCGCGGGGGGCTGTGCTCGTCCCCCACAGCCGTGTGCCGGCGGCCTTCGCTGTGGAGGCAGGCGGTCCCACGCGCTCTGTTCCAGGAGGGGCGGCAGGCCTCGCTGGCGGCGGACTTCTCCATCACGCAGTTCAAGCACGTCGGCCGGCTGCTGATGGTGCACGGGCGCAGCAGCTACAAGCAGTCGGCGGCCCTGGGCCAGTTCGTCATGCACAGGGGCCTCATCATCTCCACCATGCAGGTGCGGCCTGCGGGCGGCGGGCGGCGGGCGGCCCCGGGGCCGGGGTCTGACCGCCTCCCTCTTTCAGGCCGTGTTCTCCTCTGTCTTCTACTTCGCCTCCGTGCCCCTGTATCAGGGCTTCCTCATGGTGGGGTGAGTGCTGGGCACACGTGGTGGGAGACCGGCGGCAGCCTCCGCGGGACCTCACTGTCCTGTGGCGACATCCCTGGGGTGGGGAGCGCGTGGGGCGCGGGGAGCAGCACTGGACGCTGCGCTTGTGGGGCTCAGGAGGTAGTGGGCACGCGGAGCATGGACACGGCCTCTCGGAGGCTGGCCTCCCTGTGCCTGACAGACGCAGCGGCAGACAGGCCGTGTCCCCTGCGCCACAAGTCTGTGGTGGTGAAGCCGTCCTCGACCGCCCCCTGGCGGCCTGAGAGCATTCGGGGCCCATGCGGCCGAGCGGCCTGCCGCCTGGGCCTGAGCATTACAGCGCAGCGGTGCCACCTCCCTGGGGCACCTGGGTGGCCCTGCGCCGCGGCCGCAGGGAAGGAAAGGTGAGGTACGCCTGACACGTCCCCACCCCACGCCCCTGACCTCGGCCGTGCGCCCTCCCCAGGCATGTGGGTGCACGCCGCCCCCTCATAGGCCCCCAGTGTCACAGAGGCCAGCACGCACACCACCCCTGCGGTGCTCAAGCCCTGCCTTCTGAAGCGGGGCCGCACCCACGCGGCTGGCCCCTCATCGGGTGGCTGTCCACACAGCCTGCGGCGCCAGCCGTGCATCACACCCAGCTCGTCCTTCCCAGATGCTGGGTCCAGTTGGTGGGGGTGACAGTGGGCCACTGGGTGTCCCCACTGGACGAAGCCTGCTTCCGTCCTTTCTCCTGGAACCACAAATGCCCCAGCTTCCATGGACATACCAGCCCCACGGTGCCTTTGGGACTCCAGCCTGGCACATCTGCAGCACGGGCCTGGCCTCTACTGCGGCCGCGTGACCTGACAGGCACCAAGCCGCCCCTGCGGAGTGGTGGCCAGCCCCAGGGTCTGCTTGTCCTCCCAGGGCTCTTGACCCCAGGGGAGAACCTCGACTGCAGGCTCCAAGTCTCCTCATCCCCAGAACTGTCCCTGTGTAGGGCCCACGCCTCGTCTCAGGTGGACCTGGTGCTGGCTGGCTGCGTCGTGTGTGGTTTCTTCCTCAGAAGCAAAGGAAAAGGTAGTCACTCTCTCCGCCACATTTCTTGAACCACGGGTCAGTCACACTGAAGGAAAACAGGGATCGGTGCCCGTGGTGATGACATCGTAACTCGGGCCCCAGAGCCGGCCCTTGTCAGCACGAAGCCTCCGTCCACCGGGCTCTCAGCAGCAGCAGTACCTTCCCTCTCAAGGGCCCGGGCCCGGGCCAGGGCCTCCGGGGGCGCTGGAGGCGCCGGGAGCTGCTTCAGGAGCAAAGACAAAGTCCGTGCCTGCAAGCAGAACGGGCAGGGCGCGCCTGACGGTTGTCACTAACGTCGCACCCGGATTGCCAGCAGGGCTCGCAGTTCCTGGTCCCACCACATCTGAGCCTGGAGGGAGTGTGGGGTGTGAGGCGAGGGCTCAGCCCGTGGGCGGCCGGCCAGCCCGTGGGCACCAGCACACGCTGGCCAGGGCAGCCCCGCCACCTCCACATTCAGCTGGGAACAGTGCAGTGTGTGAAAACCACCCAGCACAGGTCACAGTAGAGAAGGGACCAGCCTCTGCGCGGAACTGGCCACCCAGCCACCTCCGGACAAGCAGCCAGGCCTCAGGTCTGCCAACAAAAACGTCAGAATGACTGCGGGGTGGGCTGTGCGTCCCCAAGCAGCGCTGGTCGGATGGAAGCAGGCCGAGCACACGTGACGGGCGGCCCCCAGTGGGCGAGACGCTGGTGGGCACGCACCATGGCCCCTCACCACCCTGGGGCCCAGGGCCACCGGCCGGGACTGGTGTCCTCCACAGCACGGCTGGCGGGTCTCCTGGGACGGCGGCCACTGCTCACACCAGGCGCTGCCCAGCAGGGGCCCGGGTCTTCAGGGCGGGGCAGGCACGCGGACAGTGCACTGGCTGCAGTCCACATGGATGGTGGTCGTCATGCGTTCCAGGTTGAGCAGGTGCAGAAGGTTGAGGCGTAAACGGAAACCAGAGGCGTTCTCACCACCCCAGCTCCGTGGTGCCAGCTGCAGGCGGCCGTCGGGGCTGCGGGCCCCAGGCCCTCAGGGAGGTGGCACGGGAGCAGCCCCGTGTGGAGGAGATGGGAGCCCCGCCGTGTCTGCGTGTCGAGACCCGGCCTGCTGTTTGGTCTGCAGCTCCCTCCACCGCCCTCGAGCGGGGACGCCGAGCCTGTCCCCACGTGGCCCCTGGAGCGGGCCTCGCGCACCTGTCCCGCTGGTAGCGCCGTCCAGGCGTCTCGCTGCAGCGTTCTCCTAGCGGGGACGTGTCTCAGCAGAAATGTCGTTTGAAGATGTCTAGCTTCTCACTAAGGCCAGCACACAGAGACACTGCCCCACCTGGTCAGCACTGGCCTGGGCTGCTCGACGTGCCCAGGCCCTGTCACATACATGGCACCGCCGGGCACCGCCGGACGGACTGGATGCAGCGGTGGAGAGAGAGACGGCGCAGTGACATCCGTGAGCCCGTGGGACAAGACGCCCGCAAGGGATGGAGGTGGCCCGGGCAGGCGACGCTGCTGCGCATCAGGCCAGGACAGCGCCCCACCGCCCCCAGCCCTTGCGCTGGCTGGAGGGCCAGGGAGCTGAAAACGCCCCGTGTGACCAGGACGTGGACCTGCAGACTCAAGCTGAGCGTGCCCCACGCAGGACAGACCCCAGACGAAGCAGACGCACAGTGTCGCCCTCAGCAAGGCCCCAGGGCCGCTCTGACAAGACGGAGGTGCCCTGGCGTGGGACCCTCAGGACTCAGAGCCGCAGCCGGGGGCCAGTCCTGGGCAAAGCCAGTAACAGTGGAACTTGGAGCGGCTGCCTGGGGGTGGGGGGCGCGGGCCCCAGCTGCCCTGGGCCGTGTTGACTGTGGCCGCCAGTGCAGGCCCTGACCTGGGGCCGACAGCAGCAGCCAGCAGGTGGGGGGGACGTCCCGTCCCCGTGCACCGGTCACAGCGTGCTGATGGCCCGGCGTGCCTGAGCCTCGGGTTCGATGAGAGCGTGCAGGCGGCGCACACGTGGCTCTCGGGCGGGCGGCCCCGACCTCTGACCCGACCTCTGCCCCCGGCTGCAGGTACGCGACCCTCTACACCATGTTCCCGGTGTTCTCGCTGGTGCTGGACCGGGACGTGCAGCCACAGGTGGCCCTGCTCTACCCCGAGCTCTACAAGGACCTGACCAAGGTGAGCATCACATGTCCTCGGGGGCGTGTGGCGGCGGCGGCCGGCAGGGTGGGCGCTGTCCCCGCCGCGGCCGGCAGGGACCCCGGTGCCAAGAGCGGCCTGTCGCTGTGGCCCCAGACCGGTGTCCGGCAGTGTCGATGGCACAGCGGCGGTGCCCCCTCTTGAGCCACAGGGTCGCCCCCGTGGAGGTCGCGCAGCCGCGTCTCGGCCCTCCCCTGACTGCCCGCGGGGACGGCGGCACTGGGGTCCGGGTTGACGGCAGGGCGGCCCGCCAGCCCCCCACCCACGCCCTGCTGACCCCTCGGACGGAGTGAGCTCATTGCGAGGCAGCTGTGTTTTCATGGCAGGTTAGACGGCTGCTGTGACGTGCCCGACGGTCACGGTCCCCGTGTCCAGACGGCCACAGGTCACACCGCCAGCTGTGGGGCTGCATCGCTCTTGCTTCGTGTCGGATGGGCTCCTGTGTGTTCTTGCGTCCTTTTTAAGTGATAGTGAATAAAGTAAGGAAAAGAAATGTGAGACACAGAATTAAACGAGAAAAGTCAAGTCTCTGCAGGTGTAGAAAATACCAAAGAATCACAGAGCCCCCCAGACAGGTCGCGTTAATGGGTGCAGGAGAAAATACTGTTCATCAGTCCTGATTCTTCGTCAGCAGCAGTTGGGTCTGAAAATCGCGTTTCCACAGCTCACAGAAAGCAAAGTAACAGGCAGTGCCGTCTCCAGGCCACGAGTCCTGGTGAAGGAGAGGACGCGGCCGGAGGCGGCCGCTGACCTGTCACCATGCTTGTGTGCCACGCTCCCAGCACCAGCCTGGACCCCACCCTTGTGTGGACACTCACTGCAGGCAGAGGCCACGTGCAGGTGGAAAACCGCGAACCTTCCAGAAGAAAACGTGGCCAGGGTCCTGGGGTCAAAACGTGATTCGCAGATGTAGGAAGTGACCCGTTGGACCTGATAATAATTTAACATTCTTGTCCCGTGACTGAAACTGAGTGAAATGAGAAACCGGGTGGGTAGAAACAGTCTCTGACGAGGACAGGCACTGGGCACGTGGAGGCCCCTCAGCTCCCAACCGGGAGGCCTTTCGTGAGGCACCAGGTAGGCACATGGGTGCTCTGACAGCCACGTCCCCTGCCAGACGGCCCACTCACGGGACCTGCCAGGAGAAGCGAGTTTTGTCACGAAGCCCTCATGTAGGCGTCACGGTCCGGGACACACTGCAATGCCGGGTCCTTGGGCTGCGGCCAGAGCAGCCTGCATGGGTGTTCAGCCACTGGTTAGCCACACAGCTTAGGCCACGCGTCCGTTTGCCGGACTGGACGGTGCACGCCTGCTTCTCGGAACGCTGGGCGTGCAGAGTCGCGGGGACCAAGTCGGAGCCGGGGCAGCCCGGCGGGCACAGGGTGGCCTGACTGTGCGTCAGAGCCAGGAGCCGCACACCGCAGGATGGCCAGAGGGTGCCGGCGGTGACAGACGGGCGAGTCATGCACCCGGGGTAGAGTGTGACCATGAGTCTCCTGTGGCTGACAGGGCGCCCAGTGCCTGCCCCTTGGGAACTGTTTCTGGCCAGCGCGGGGGTGCCCAGCCCACAGGGGGCCGGATGGCGGGGCCCATCGGCACACTCGGCTCCTGGCCACGTGTCAGGGCCCAGCAGTGACCGCCTGCAGTCTGCAGCAAGAGGCCACACCTCGTCCCCACAGGACCCGCCACCCACACGATGCTCTGTCCCAGCGCCAGATCGGGACCTGCCGGAGTGGGGCTCCATCCTGGGATCGGGTGAGGAGGGGGCGCCGCGCGGGAATGAGAAACTCGAGAGAGTGAGGATGGAAAGCTGGGGTCGGGGCCAACGGTCTCTCAGACTGAAGGCCCTGAGCAGCCTGCCCTCCGCCTCCTCATCAAGTTCGTACGCCTTAGTTACGTCGGGCTGCTGGCGCAGCCTCTGCTCTAACCACGTGGCCCCGGCTGTCTCACTGGCGGGTGAGCAGTCACAGACACCGTCCCCGGGACTCTGGGTCTGGTGTCCTCGACGTTCTGCCAGCTCGCGCTCCGACCTGCTCCGCTCTCTGCCCCCGACACCGGAGGCCTGGTGTGCCAGGCAGCGTGTGTCCGAAGTGTCAGGGCCCACTCATCCCGGTGGCCACAGAGCCAGGTACACAGGACGCGGCGCAGTCCCAGCGCGGAGACCTGTGTCCTGGGTGTTTGACCCAAGGCGGCGCCACCGTCCTCTGAAGGCGCATGGGAGCCACGCCCATGACCACTGTCCGCTCAGCGTCCACTGACCGGTGACCGAGGGCTCCGGTCTGCCCTCGAGGGGTGCCCTGCTCCTCACGACACCCGACGCACAGGCTCAGGGCTGGGCGGCCCCCAGGATTCTGGGCCGACGCGTGGGGTGTGAGGCGGCTCTGTCTGCCGGTCCCTGCTCGTGCGCCTCCTTCCAGCGACGAGCGGGACGACCTGTCTACACGCTGGACGTCACCCTGTGGGCTGGCCTCCACGCAGTGGCTCCCGGGCCCTCGGATGGCACAGAGGAGGCGGCCGCCGGGGGCTCCTGCTCCGAGGACAGTGGTCGGGGCACGGGCCTCACCGAGGTGCCGCTGTGCTGACCGTGCTGACCCTGCTGTCTGTCTCTGCAGGGCCGAGCCTTGTCCTTCAAGACTTTCCTCATCTGGGTTCTGATCAGCATCTACCAGGGTAAGGGGCCTGCTGCTGCCGACACACGCCCCCCGCCGCGCCCGTCCTCGGACCCTCGCGCCCCGCGGTGGCCACCGCTGCCACTGAAAGCTCCGTCCCGCGTTGTCCCCGCGCCCAGGTCTCCTCGCCGCGGCGCGGACGCAGGGACAGCACGGCTGACGGGGACCCTGGCTGCTCGCCTGGCCAGGCATAGTCCACATCGGCCCCTTCCCTGCGTCCCAGGTGGCGTTCTCATGTTCGGGGCGCTGCTGCTGTTCGAGTCCGAGTTTGTCCACGTCGTGGCCATCTCCTTCACGGCCCTCATCCTCACCGAGCTGCTGATGGTGGCCCTGACCGTCAGGACCTGGCACTGGCTCATGGCCGTGGCCGAGCTGCTCAGCCTGGGCTGTTACGTGGCCTCGCTGGCCTTCCTGCGCGAGCACTTCGGTGCGTCCCCTCGGTCAGCAGAGCGCTGTCCCCGGGGCGGGGCGGGGCGGGCCGGCTGCAGGGGGGACGCCCGTCTCGTGACGTGGACGGAGCAGCTGCTCTCGGTGCACAGCCTGTCCCCGGACGGCGTCTGTACGTCCGCAGTGACCGCAATGCAGGCAGGGACAGGGCCGGGGGACGGGGAGCCCCAGCCCCCACTTCCCGATATTAGTGCGAAGACGGCAGGAGCCCGGCGAGCGGGGACACGCGGGCGAGACCTCTTGGGCCAGGCCCACCTTCCCGTGGGAGCCCCACCTGATGGCAGCCGGCAGGTCCCTGAGCTGCCACCGGGCCGGTCACCCACCCTGGCCAGCCGACCGCCGAGGAGGGAGTGCTGGCTGGCCGCCACCGACCCCCGCGCGTGCGGTGGCATCTGCGGTGTGTCCAGTGCTGACTCCTCCCGTGTCGAGAGCCCCCGCACCTGAGGCAGGAGGGCCAGTGAGAGGGTCAGTGCCCCCGGCGCTGCTCAGCGGCTGGGCTTCTCTCCTCAGACGTGGCCTTCATCACCACCGGGACCTTCCTGTGGAAAGTGTCGGCCGTCACCGTGGTCAGCTGTCTCCCTCTCTACGTCCTCAAGTTCCTGAAGCGCAAGCTGTCGCCGCCACGCTACTGCAAGCTCACCTCCTAGCCGGCGGCCTCGCTTCACGTCGCGCCTCCACGTGGACCTGCCCGAGTCTGTGCCAACGAGCGTCCACTCCCTCTGGCGTCCCCGCACCGCCCCCAATCCAGTCTGTTTCACTCGCCGCCGTTCCTGCTTGTCCCGAATAAAGCCTGGCCCTGTCCACGCCCGAGTCAGAGTTTGCTGTGCCTCCTGCCCAGCCAGTCCCCGAGGTCGCCCGCTGTCCTAGGAGCCAGGGCCCCGCTGCCGCCTCTTTCCCAGAAGGACCCGGGGACCAGGGTCGGAGCCCACTTCCTCCCTCGCTGGGCCAGGCCTGTTCCCTGGACGGTTCCCTCCAGTCCCGTCTGTGCCGCCTTGAGCCTCCAGCAGGTGTGGGCAGGCGGGTGGGCAGGTGGGTAGCTGGTCAGTGGAAGTTACTCGGTGGTCAGCTGAGTGCTGAAAAGCAGACACAGCTAAACGCTGCTCCCTGAAACCAGGATGTGTGAGTGGGAAAGCCTGGAGCCGAGTTGCCACGTGGAAAGAAAGTTCGTCAGGGACTGGCTGCCGGGGGCGACGCCGGGTGACCCGAGCTGCAGCCGGCACTGGCCCGCAGGAGGGACGGGCACCCTGATGCAGGTCTTCACGAGACAGTGCTGCCCAGCCCGCCGGTTCTCGGGCCCGAGGGACAGACCCTGGAGGTGACCGTCCCCGCGGCCCCACAGCCTACACAGGCCTGGGGATGGGACAGGCGAGGCCTCTCCCCAGATGCCACCTCAGCCCCTGCCGGCCTGCGGCACCGAGGGCAGCTCCAGCTTCTCGGGGGCCAGCACGGGGCCCGCTGCCGGGCAGCTGTTCCATGGCTTTGTCCCTTCCTGAGGCTCCATCCCATTGGGATTTGGTCCGTCTGTGTCCTCTATACAAGTCCCCGAGAGCCTCAGAAAGGGCTCTACCAGCGACACGGTTTGGGTCCAAGGGAAAGGACAGCCAGGCCGGCAGCCCTGTCACCGGGCCCCTGAAGGGCGCACCCCAGGCCTGCACCCCCACCCCGGTGCCGGCTCCAGACTCAAGCCCTCGAGGGTATCGTGGGCCGGAGAATCCCGCAGCCCTTCCGTGCTGGCCTCACACCCGGTCCCTGGGCGGGTCAGTGGGGAGGAAGGACACCGACGCTGCCCACGGGGCCTGTCTGGTCCTGAGGCCAGAGGCCAGGCCAGGCCATGTGGCCAGGAAGACGGCCCAGCCCTCCCAGAGGAGGGTGCCCAGGACGCAGTTGGCGCCCGGAGGCCGAGGCTCCCAGACACAGGAGGTAGCTGTCTGCACCTCTCGTGCTGACCCCGATCTGAAGGCCATAGGGTCCCAGGGCTGTGGCTGAACCCCGAAACTGAAGTCATGACAGGTCTGAGGACAGCGGCCCCTGCTTTCTCCCCCAAGCCACCTCTGCCCGCAGGCTCCTGGGCAGCCCAGGGCAGCGGGATGGTGCTGGAGCAGCTCGGACCCTGACGCCCATCCATGGAGAAGACTGTCGGCTCTAGGGTGACCCAAGGACCCCGTGTCCCCACATCTGACAGTGGAGCCTGTGCCCCTCAAGGCCCAACCTGGGGACCTATGTCACTGCATACCCTGACCTGGGGGCCTGTATCACCCAGTGCCCCCCATGCCCCCCTGGGGAGCCCTGCCCGCCACGCCCCCCTGGGGAGCCTGTGCCCCCCACGCCCCCCTGGGGAGCCCTGCCCGCCACGCCCCCCTGGGGAGCCCTGCCCCCCACGCCCGCCTGGGGAGCCCTGCCCCCACGGCCGACCTGTGCCCCAGCAGGTCCACATGGCGTCCCTGAGTACTGGCTACTGGAGGAGTTTTGTCTCAGAATAAGTTCTGACTTTTAGAGAAGTTGAAAAAATGGCCCAAAGACGCCCAAATCTGCACCCACTCCGGGCGGCATCCTGTCCCACACCTGTGTCCCATCTCCCATCCCACAGCCCAGGTGTGAGGGCACAGGTGTGGGGTCTGGGCATCGGTCCCTCTCCTGTCCCCGCTCCCCGGGAACCCACAGGCTTTCCCGCCCACTCTTGGGGTGCTGGGACCCCTCTGCTCTGAGCCCCAGGCTCCCTGCCCCCTCCCAAGGCAGTTGGCCAGGTGTCAGCCCCACTGGCTCTGAAGCGGGTGTGATGCCGAAAGGTTCCAGAAGGCGGCGGCGGAAGCTAAGAAATGCCGTCCTGCCTGCTCAGGCCGCCTGTCTGGGCCTCGGCCTCCGCCTCCTGATGAGAGGCCCTGTGGCTGGGGCTTCAGGGTTCTGGGTGCTCCCTGGGGCCTCAGTCTCCAGCCCGGCAGGCCCCGTCACGACAGCACCTCTGGGCCCAGAAGGGTCTGTGAGCCCAATGGGCCTTCACATGCACTGGGCCTGCTGCGGGGAGGGCCCGGGACCCAGGGACCCGAGATCAGTTTGTCAGTCAGTCCTGACCCCCGAGAGCACTTTCCAGACGCACAGCCACGTGGAATCAGAGTGCAGACACAGAAGCCTCTTCCCAGAGCAGGGGACTCACGTCCTCCCTCCATGTGTAGGGCCTGGACGGGATGGACCGAGATGGACGGAGCAGGACAGGCTTAGGCAGGGGTGCATGGTGCTGGATGGGGCTGGATGAGCAGCCCTCTGCTCAGGCTGGTGCTCTGGTCAGAAAGTGCTCAGCTTGGATTCAACAGAAGCTCCGCCCTCCTACCTCCGTCTTCATGGCCAGTGGGCCTGTGGGCCTTCAGTGACCAGCTTCAGGGGCCCTGCCGCGGTCCGGTCAGGAAGCCCAGCATCCAGGTCCCAGGTGGCTGCGCCCTCCCCGCCCCCCACAGCCAGACGGCACAGGAGCCAAGGGAGAGGCCGGGTCCTGCGTCCATCGGCCTGTCCTCACCACTCTGGGCCCGGGGGCGGCCAGCAGGACGGGAGGCGGCGCGCGGCCCTCGCCGTGGCCAGCAGGCCCTGTGTGAGTCCAGCGTCCACGCCTTGGGGCCTTCAGAATCCAAAGGGCAGAACATGACCTCCGCACAGGAGAGGCCACCAGAGCCGAGCCCGTGCGCCGGAACATGGCCGTTCCCACGTCAGAAGCCGGCGCCTGGCCGGGGAGGCCCCGTGACTGCCTGGCCCGCGCTCGGCCCCGTCGCCGTGGCAGTTTCCCCCGGGCTGCCTGCAGGGAGCGGCCCTGCTTCCCAAGACAGGGCCGTCGACTCGGCGCCGGGGCGGGACGTGGCTCAGCGGTAGGAGACGGGCCGCGACTTCCCCTCAAGCGAGTGTGGCCGCCCCGGGGCACAGCCGGCGCCCCCGTCCTCCGGACGCAGGGCTTCCTGGGGCCCCTCCTGCCGTAAGAGTCACCGGCCTCCACCCGGGGGAGAAGCAGCTGTGTCGCCCCGAGCCCGGCCGGGCTGGGGTCCCGGAGAGGTTCGACGGGTCTGCAGGGGTCTCGGGGCCCAGTGGGGGTCACCAGGGGAGGGACGGCCTCCGTAGCGCCTGTGTCCGGGGCTCCGGCCCCAGTACCACCCTCTGGCGAGCTGATCGGTCCACCCGAGTCTCAGCGGCTTCAGTTCCGTGGACGACGGGGAGGAGGGATGTGCTTTCCCAGGCGGGGTCGGGGCGCCTCTGGGCTCACAGTGACGTGTGGGAGACAGGCCCCCAGGACACCCCACCAGCCGCAGGCGTTCTGCCAGGGCTCTGTGGTCGTGGCAGGACCCAGCCAGCTGCGTGGTGCCGAGACAACCACGGGGACAGTGCCTGCTGGGCACAGGGACACAGCCTGGGCCCTGCTGTCACCACACGAGAAAGCTCAGGGCCTAAGGCATCTGTCCCACACATGGGGACAGAAGGCCGAAGGTCAGCAGTGACAGCTGTCCTTGCCCAGCCTGACCGGGCAGACAGGACGAAGGTGGAGGGGACCTTGGGGACCCTCCTGCCAGAGGCCCACATGTGGGGACAGCAATCGGGCCATTTCCGAGGTTGCTGTCCAACTCCCCGCGCCCGGGAGATGTGTGGTCACTCCCGCCTCCCGGCCTGTCCCCCACGCAGACTGGAACAGAGTGGAAGAAACTCCACGAGAGGACGGAGAGCAGGCGCCACGGAGCAGCCGGGCCGGGGGTCCTGAGGGCGGAGGCGCAGGGCAGGGGCGTCCTCCCGGGGGGAGCGGCCGGGGCTGCTCGGCGGGCGGGACCAGCGGCCCCCAGCCGGGAGGGGTGGGGCCCGAGCCCGGCGCTGCCCCAGCACGTCAGACGCCGTCTGCACACCCCAGGGTTGAGCTGCAGCCTGGACAGTTACGTCAGCGGGTCTGACACGCGGATTAAACTCCCCTTCACGTTCCGTCTGGTTTAGAAGAGAACGGAAAAGCACTGAACTTGTCGAGAGCTTTACCGAGACGAAACACGTCCCCGGTCCTCTGAGGGGCTCGGGGCCCACACGGGGCTGGGCCGCGTCCCGGGTGAAATGCTGCGGACCACAGGCCGGGCCGGTGCAGGGCGAGAGTCGGGGTGGACGGGACGACGGCCGTCGGGCAGGGAGCCCACCCGGGCTTCTGACGAGCGAACGGATTCAGGCCTGGACGGAAGACCGTCGCACGGCTGCCATCAGAAAAGCATCCTCGTGGTTATTTTGCAACATCTGAACACGCAGGTGCAGGCCGCAGTCGTGCCAGAAATGAAAGACGCAACCTGCTTTCCACCGGGCCAGAGCCGCGACAGGCGCAGACGCCGTGCTGGGCAGGCCCGGGCCCCGCCCCATCGTGGCCGCCGCGTCCCAGGACCCAGGAGCGTCTCCACACGCCTGGGGTGGAGGCCAACGCAGGACACGGCCGTCCCCGAGCCGCGTGAGCCTGTGGAGCTTCCGCGGGCCGGGGCCCAGTCCGGCCACACCGAGCACTGCCCGTGGCACTGCCCGCAGCCACGCGTGAGCGCCACGCTGGCCCAGCCCATGGCACGTTGATCTGCATGTCTGTCTCATCAGCCCCAGGGGTCCAGCGTTGATGCCTCTGGGTGAAACTGGGCTGAGCATGGAGGGCAGACGGGCTCAGGCCCAGGGGGCCGCACGCCGGGCCAGCCACGGCGCTGCCTCTGAACACTTGCCCAGGCCTCAGGAGGCATCCGGGGCACATTGCTGCCCTCGCCCTGAAGCCGCCGCAGCCCCAGGCTCAGTGAGGCTCAGGGGGCCACGCCCACGGCCGGGGGGTGGGGGGGACCGGTCACGCCCTCAGCCTCCAGGGCAGCAGTGGCAAAGGTGTGGTTTCTTGCAGCAAGTGGGGGCGCAGGGCCCCCACCGCTGGCCAGCACTCAGGGAAGGGTCAGTGTGTAGCAGTGCGGCGTGCTGTCCCGTGGTGACAAACTGCCGTACCTGGCTGAACGTGACAGAAATGTACTTTCCAGCAGCTCCCAAGGAAAGACAGCAGCGTCTGCTGAGCCGGGCGGCCTCAGACGCCCCAGGACAGAACCCTCCGCTCCCCGCTCCAGAGGCGCGTCCTGCTGAGCTCAGCGCTGTGACCACACAGCCCACACGGGCCATGCCCCGCCCACAGGCCCAGGAGACAAGGGCACCGATGCGGGAGACGGCATGCGCCCGAGGGCGGCCTGCACGTGCACAGGCCGCGGGGACGCACCCGGAGGGATTCGAGGAGCAGGAGCGGCAGCGCGGGCAGAGGGATGGAGAAAGGACCCAGGAGAAGCCTGGGGCCCAGGGAGACTCGGCAGGCGGCCTCTGCAAACATGCAGCCGCAGGAGGAAGAACTGCCGACCTTGAAGACGGAGAAGAGAGACCGAGCACGGACCCGTCCCGGGAAAGGCGCTGGAGTCACAGACGAAACCCTCTCGGTGCAGGCGCAGCGCGAACCCGCCGGGGCCAGCTCACACGTCCTCTGACCCGGTGCCACTCACCTTGGGCTCAGCAGTGCGGGTGCCGCGAAGACCTCAGTCACAGTGGGGGACCGGCTGTCACCGCCCTCCTGACACACAGCGAGCTCTGCAGCCTGGAAGCAAGAGCCCAGCAGGAACGTGGCCCCATGAGCGCCCGAGCGTGTCCCGGGCGCACACAGACGGGCGGGGCACCTGCCACACGGGGTCACGCTCGGCCACTGCGACTCGCCCCCACGAGCTGACTGTGACATCAAAGTGCACGTGGTGGCCGTACAGCCACCAGCAAGGGAGCAACGTGAACCGCTCTCTGTTGGGGACACAGGAAAGAGACACGAGGGGACTTGAGGCCAGCGAAACGGCGGGCCACCCTGCGGCAGCGGGACGGCACCCAGGCTGTTGGCGGAGCACGTGGCACGAGTCTCCGTGGCTCAGGAGACCCCCGAGACGGGAGGCGCAGACAGGGAGCGGCAGAGGGGGCGCGGTCTGCGGCGCAGCTCCAGGGAGGCCGCGTGGCCCTGAGGGCGCTGGACACCAAAAGGACACGCGTCCTGAGCTTCATCGGGGCCGGGGGGCCGCCTCCGGGAAGATGCGTGCCTGCGACCTCACGGCAGCGCCCGGCCCGCACGCCGAGGGAGACGGCAGTGGGACGCCCCCCCAGCAGCGAGGGGCCCCGGGGAAGGCAGGACGGGCCAGCTGCACGCGCCCTCTACCAGACACGCTGGCACTGCAGGGGCAGAGGGACAGGCTTCCGGCAGCGGTGCTGGCGGCAGGGGCAGCGCGGGCTGGAGGAAGGCTGTCGGCGGGCAGGCATGGGACACGTCGCTGCGTGGCCAGTGAGGGGCCTGGGGACCTGCATGGCAGTGGCCTGATCTCGGGGCCTCTGTGCCCGGAGGAGGAACTTAGCAGTGGCTTGAGCAACCGACCGGCGGTGCTGGGTGGGCGGTCGGGCTCCCGTCCGAGGGAGGACTGCGTGGCAGCTGTGACCTGCAGACCTGGGCGGGTGCGACAAGCGCCCTCCTCAGCTCCGGGGAGCAGCGAGGTGAGCCTGCCCGGGCTCTTCAGAACACGTCAGTTGTTTAAGTTTCGCCTTGAAGAATTCCGTTTTAAGTTTCCTTGGAGGTTACTGACCTCTCCGCAATTCCAACTTCTCACTCTGTTGCTAATCTGCTGCGTGGCCCGGCGCACAGGCCCAGGCACACTGCCTGCCTGGTCTCCTCTGGGCGGGCAGGCGCTGGCTGGGGCGGGGCCACACCTGCAGCGGCGTCAGACCCTCAGGGGACACGCTTTAAGCAGGGGGCTCTGGCTCTAGCACAGAGCCCACGTCCACGCTTAACTGGCCCTTCAGTGGGCCAGCCGGACCGGAAGGGGCGGGCGGCCACCCCTGGGACGGGGCAGAGCCCCGGGGATGCAGGCCAGCCAGGTGGCCCCGGGACCCTCACTGGGCCGGAGGGCAGCCCCGGCCGGGCTGACTGGTGGCCACATCCAGGACCGTCTCCATAGCAGCAGGCCAAACACCCAGGGCAGCACCCAGGAGGCTCCAGAAAACAGTGGGCAGGGTGGGTGAGCCCCGGTGCGCTGCGAGCGGGATTTGACAACCCCAGGGATTCTGAGAAAGGTGAGCTTTCATGGGTGTATTTGCGCCAATAATCCAGAAACAACAGTAACCTAAAAATAGTTTTGTTTTCTGTCCTAAGCTCTTTTTAACTTCGTTAGTCATCACCAATTCTTAAAATAAAGTCCGTGTAAGTCTCTCCTCGTAGTAGCTACAAACGCTCCTCGAGAGGACGCTGGAGGCCGCGCGCCGCGCGGGGGGCGCAGGGGCCGCGGCGGCGGCGGCGGCGGGACCAGGCCGGTGGCCCCGCGGTGGCCGCAGGAGCCGCCCGGCGGACAGGCCCGGCTCGGCCGCGCTGCCGCCTCGGGAGCGCCCTGCGCCCTGGCGCGCCGCCACGGTGGCCCCGGCAACGGCATTAAACAGACGGCAACAGACGGGGATTCCGTCACCGGGCGGGGGTATAAGGAGCGCATTGAGAGCAGACAGGAAGGAGCTTTTCTGGACGGAGCGCGGATTATTTATTGAAGAAGAGGCGCTCAGCCGCGGCGCGGCGGCCAGCGTCGCCCCGGCCGCGCCCCCGCACAGCGAGGGTGCCCTGCCCCGCCGTCCCGCCGCGGGCCCGCCGGAGCGCGCAGGGGCGGCGGAGCGCCGGCACCGGCCGGGCCGCCGGGGCGCGAGAAGAAAGGTCCCGGGGAGGGGGCGTGCGCACGCGGCCTGCGCCCCTGCGCCCCTGGCGGCGCTGCGCCCCCTGGCGGCGCCTCGGCGCTCCCCCGCCCCGCCCCGCCCCGCCGCCCGGCGTCGCGGGCCGCCGGCCGCCCCCGGCCCGGGGCTGCGCTTGGGACTTGCCCGCTGCTGGCCGCGCGGGGTCGCGCCTCTGCCGGGGCGCCCCCGGGGCGCGTGCCGGCGGCCCGGGGCAGGGGGACAGCCGGAGCGTGCAGACAGCACCGCGACACCCGGGGCCCCGGCGCCCCTCGCCACACCCTGCTGGGAGGAGGGCAGCAGACCGAGAAGGGACTCCGCCGGCGGGTCGTGCCCGGGGCGAAGGCGCAGCGCGGCGGTGACGTGGGCACGGCGGCCCCTTCCTGTCCCGCGCGCCGGGCGCACGCCGCCCCCGCCCCGGGCTCCCGAGCCGTCCTGCCAGGACTCCGCTCGCGTTTGCGTTATTTTAAACCACGGAAGGGCGTCGCGCGGGAGATTTATGACTTTACACGCCAGGCGTCTCGACCGCCCTCACACTCCAATCCCGTCCACCCAAGGCCAACAAGAAAATATGGTCCCGCCTGCAGCCGCGCTGCGCCCGGGAGAGGCGGGCGGCTTTGGAAGAAAAAGTGTAAAGTGAAACGGCCGTTCGAGCGGCTTCCCGACGGGCAGCCCCGTCCTCAGTCCTCAGCCCGCCCTCCAGCGAGGACCAGGGTGGCGCCTGGAAACGCCCCCCGCGGGGGCGCGGGGCGGGGCGGGCGCCCCCAGCCTCTCCGCGACGCCCCCGCGCGCTCGGCAACAGGCGACCCGGGCTCCGATATTTGCAGGAGGGTGACAGCTCCACGTCCCGGGCCTGCCGCGCAATCTGTTAGTAATTTACGGGACGGGAATTTCCTCTCTCGAGCCTGCCAGTGGAAGCGCTTTTCCAAATTTCCACCGCGGGGGAAGCCTGGACTTTACATAATGACTTCAGCATGCAGGGCCCGCGCTCCCCGCCCCCGCGCCGCCCCCCTCGCTGCAGCACCGCGCGACTCTCTGGGGACGCGCGGCCCGGGACTCCGCGCCGGCCGAGGGCGCCGCGGGCCCGCCTGCGCCTCCGCGCGCCCCTGCCTCCGGGGCTCCCTGCCCGCCCCGCCGCGCCCCGCGGGCCGGGAGCGCAGCCCGGCGCGCAGGGGGCGGCGCTCGGCGACTTGTCCCCCGGGCCCCGCGCCGGCTCGGGCGGGCAGGCGGGGGCGTGATGTCACGGCAGGGAGGGGGCGCGGGAGCGGCCGGGCGGCGGGAGGCGGGGAGGTGTTTTCCAGCTTTAAAAAGGCAGGAGGCAGAGCGCGCGCTGCGTCAGCGCCAGGCGTAGACTCCGACCTCGCCGGCACGGTCGCCGCGCGGGATCGCAGCGGCCGGGCGCGGGGACCCGGGCGGCCGCGCACACCTCCGACCCCTGCCGCCCCAGCGCGCCCCAGGCCGCCGGCGCCAGCCCGCCACGCGCGCACACCCCGCGATGGCATCTCCCCCCGGCGCGCGGCTCTGAGCGCGGAGCCCGGCCGGAGCGCGGCCGCGCGGGCAGGGCTGCCTGCGGGGAGACCCGAGCCGGGCGGCGGCGCGGCGCCCGCTGCTCCCGCTCCTCCCGCGCCCTTCCGCCGCCGCCGCCGCGTGGATGCCAAGTACCAGTTTTCCAGTCCCTTCCAAGTTTCCACTGGCCCTCCGGCTGCAGTCTGCGGGAGCGGAGAAACTTTGGGGCCCGCGCCACCCGCCGGCGGCACCATGAAGTCGGCAGAGGAAGGTAAGCCCGCGCGCCGCCCCCTGCGGCCCCCAGTCCCCTCTGCCGGCCCGGCCCGCGCCCCGCCCCGTCCCGAGCGCGGCGGCCGCAGAGCTGGCGGGTCCCAGCCCCGGGGACCGGGCGAGCAGGCCACCGGGGTCTGCGCGCCCGCAGGGGAGCGGCGTTCCCCGCCACAGACGGGAAGGCGGTGTCCCCCTGGTGTTTCCCCGGAGCAGCCCCGATTTCGAGCGCGACTTCTTGCCAATAGGTGTCTCCTCGCGACTGGCGCTGAGCGCACACACTTGGCATTTGCTGGTGGGCCGGCTGGGAGGCGCAGTCCAAGTGCAGGCGTTTGGGGGTCCAGAGTGGGCTGTCAGACCCGCAAAGAACACTTAGGGGTGACGCGAGGTTTTTTTGGGAACCGAGGTGGCTGGGCTTTATCCCCAACGGGGCAGGTGAGGACGGCACCCGGAGCCCCTCCCCAGGACCCAGAACCCAGGTGGTTTCTCTGGGCTGGCAGACCCACTCCAGGCCGTGTGCCTTCACGGGGCGTTGGACACAGGACGGAAAGTGAGCCCACTGGGTCCCAGCACAGCCCCCAGTGAAAGCTGCCGGGCTGGCCTTTAGGCGTGAGGGCTCCAGGCGTGGGGCACGCGTCCGGCAGTTTGAAAAGGGCCTCTAAGTTTCCAGCTGCCCGCGCACAGCGAGAGTCCAGCACCGTGTCCACCCCGGAAGCCGGCAATGGCCACGCCACGCCGCTGCCACTCGTGTTCGGGGCCAGGCAGCCCCCTCTTTCAGCCCAGAACAGCTCCCGCTCCTCCCGGGCAGCGGTGTCTGCATTCCTGGCCGTAGCTGTGAACGCCTGTGCTTGTCTGGCTCCCGGTGACGCTGTGGCCGTGCCGGAGACGAGGCCGGCACTTTCCAAACTCCTCGTTGCGCTGAAGGATTCCATTTAAATTGCTTAAAGTTGCCAAAGCTGAGCCGTCCTCAGGGCGGGGCAGACATCCTTCTGGGAGCAGAAGAGAAAGCTACTGTTTCCTGCTCGCTCCAAGAGCCGCAGGCCCTCCATCCCCTGCCTTCCAGCTCCAGCCCAGCGGGTGGAGGGCTGACTTGTTTTGAACAAAGGTGAGCGCGAGACCACAAACTCCAGATAAGGTTGGTGTTTCCAGCGTCCTGCTGGCAGTGTCATTTCCTAGGCATTTTGTACCAAGGAAGGAAACTGTATCTTACGTGTCTTAACGTTGGTTTCGTCCCAGTTCAGAAAATGCCCACATGTAAGTTCCAGGTGATGTTTACCAACACTCTTGCTGTTGGAAAAGTTTAGCATGTTTTGGTTAAATTTTTGACTTTCCATCTTTGGACATTTTCAAAGATTTAAATCCCCCCCCCCCCCCCCCCGAGTTCTTATCGCAGCTTGAAAAAAGGCAGGCCTTTCAGAGGTGAGAGTTCTTCACGCCAAGCCAGTGGTCTGCCTTGCAATCAAAAGTCTCTTTTCTCTCCCAAGAGGAAAAGCACGGTGGGGGGGGGGGGCGTATTTTTCATGTTTCCTACTTGTGAAAGCACATCTGAAAGTGCCTGTCGCAGGCCAGCACAGTGATGCTTCAGCGTTTTTATAAGGACTGCAGGCTGAGGCCTCCCAGAGCAGAGCCAGCCGAGCCCTGGCCGTCGACGCCGGCCGCAGGTCCGAGAGCAGAGCCACCTGTCCCGGCTGGAGCTGGGGGCCGGCCAGCCTCCCCAGGCCCCACGAGGCTCGGGGCCCATCGGAGAATCTGAGTGCGCCTCAGCACCTCCTGGTTTAACGAGCATCTGGGGCAAGCTCATTAGGCTCGTGGTTTCTGAAGGCTCGGTGCTTGTTTTTCCGCGCGGAGTGCAGAGAACGCCTTCCTGTCGCAGCCGCCCACCAGCCCTTCGGAGTTGCCCCACACAGGACAGAACAAAGCCTGTCCTGTTCCCGCCACGGAGCATCCTGGCGCTGCTTCCTCGTCAGATTAGAGAGGCCAGTGCTGGCGCCCCGCTCATCACACCCAGGCCTGCAGCCCTAGCCGAGGACAGCAGAGCCCCTCCGCCCCAGGAAGGGCCAAACTAAACATCTGCAGAGAGCAGTGCCTGCCGCTTGGCAGCCGGCTCCTGACGCTCCAGACAGTTACGGGGAAAGGCTGCGGGCTGCAGAGGAGCTTTGCAAAGGCCTCCCGGGGAGTTACCTCGGTGGGGTGTCTGAAAGGAGGTGGGGACAGCCTGGTGGGGTGACAGTCCTGAGCCTTGAATAATGCCCAGGGTCCAGGCACCGGGGGCTCCAGTGCAGAGGAGGTGGGCACCCACTTGCTTCTGGGCTGCGGAGCAAGAGGATTTAGTCTCAAGGCAGTGACGAGGCTATGATTTGCGTGGACATTTTTGGTGGGACAGGAGGTGGCTGAAGTTGGAAAACAGACAGCGAAAAGCTGCGGCCTCTCCCAGAACGGGGCTTCCTTGGCCTGAAGGTCAGTCAGCGAGCAGGCAAACTCAACCAAACGCAACCAAGCCACCCTGGGCATACATCTCAAAGCGAAAATCATGATCAGAAACCAGATCAGGCCTGAGTGAACCCTCCGTGTCACGGGAGAAAACAGTCATTTGAGGGGGGCACAGCAGAGAGGGGGCCACGAGGCAGTCACCTGCTTCCTGAAAAAGCAGGGTGGTGGGCAGGAGACGGCGTGGCCAGCAGCGGGGCTGGGGATGGCCACTCTGCGTCCTCTCCAGCAGCTTGTGAAGTCCGCAGCCCTCCTGGCTGCCCCACTGTCCTGCCCTGCCGGACAGACAGACGGGGAGGTTGGACGGACACACACATGGCCGGGGCATGAGAGGCCCCTCCTTCCTGGGGGCAGCTGCCCTAGAAGGAGCCTCTGAAGCGAAGCGTGGCTGACGGGTGGCAGAAGGGCTGGCAGCTTGCTGGGCACACAGGCGGGTGGACGTGTTTTAGGAAGCTGAGCATTAAAGTGAGCACGATTGCAGCGCAGCCCAGGTTCCTTCCCGCTGAGAGCCTGTAAGTGCTGTGTGCCGGCTGTGTGCCGGCTGGATGGTGGCTGGATGGCGGCTGGATGGCGGCTGGATGGCGGCTGGATGGCGGCTGGTTGGCGGCTG